>APFE031237772.1:0-12198 GCA_000404065.3 Pinus taeda
TAGCATCGTGTTTATGACGGATTTTTTCATTTACCCACAAAAACTACAGTAAAACAAGTGTAGCCGTAACTTTCTAGCCCACGTTAAAACCCTAAAAGATCCTAATGCACTAAAATGGCAATGTCCCTCAAGTAATGAGGCCTGTAGTGTAGTCTGAAAAAACAATCTTCAGGATCAACGTGAAATAGTACCGACCTGAAAATCAAATGCATCAACTGATGTAAGACAATGTTTTCATTTTGAATCTCCCTTGAAACACGAATAGTAATACAACAACCTGAAATACCTGCGAACCAGAGACGCACTAGATTAGACACGGAAATCAAATCGGAAGGAAAAAATTAGCAGTAAAATCGTGAGCAGAGAGTAAATTACCTGATAGAGGTGCAGAGAGTAAATTACCTGATAGAGGTTATCGAGCAATGGAATGCAGAGGATACCTGACAGAGCCAGATGTTATTAGGGTTTCCTTAGATCAAATAAAACCTCGATAGTTCATCGTTATACCTTAATAAGTTACCTCGCGAAGTGACCCAACGCGTCCTTTTGTTGCAGAGCTTCCAACCATCAGCGGTTTGACCTGCTACTTGGAATGAGAGGGATGAATCTGGCAAATGAGATTGAGTCCAGTTCTATTCCACGATACCTGTGAGGCTTGTAGACGTGGTTCTGGAGAGATCTCGTAAGTTCGCACTTCCCTTGTCTCTTATGCGAAGGGCTCTTCAAGCGAAAGTCGATGAGTGAAATGAGCTCTTCCTTCACTCATATATATATAATATACATTTCCTTCCTCATGTTAAGGGGGTTGCTTATTCATGGCCGACCTCCCTTTATTACATGTAAAGCCCACGTATATCATACATGCGGCATGCCCCACATAATTCATGTAGGCTTTAAAAAACTTGCCCAAAAAATACCCTGTTATATGAAAAAACTTGTCGCGTAAGAACGTTTGGTGCGTAAAAAAGTTTTGGAAAAAGTTCCAAACGTCAAAAATCCGTCTTTAACTCTTCCAGGCACGTCACTCAAAACGGGGAATGACAAATTCCAGCCATCAAATACATGCAAAAAGCCTTATGACGGGCAAAATGCCCATCAAATTCCATCCCTGCCCCCAGGGAACAATATATAACCCTACAATTAATACTAAACCCTAGGATTACTATTATAAACCTAAGATTAATATTATAAATCCAATATTAAACCTTATTATTATAAACCCAAAATTAAAAATCCCTAATACTATAAACCTAATATTAAACCCCTATTTTGTAAAGTACATTGTGATCTAATATTAAACCCCATTTTTATAATGTATAATGTGAAGTTGAATAAATTGCAATGTAATGTAACATTGCAACAATGATTTCCATATTAATTGTCGTCTTGAGACAATGTTTGTCAGAATGCAATGTTGGATATATTTTCGTACCATTCCAATGTCACAATATTAAACCCTAATATAAAACCCTAACATTACAAAAAATCAATATAATAAATCCTAAAATTAATATTATAAACCCTAATATGAAACCTCACTATTATAAATTATAAACCCAATATTAAAAACCTAAATATTATCAACCCTAGTATTAAACCCCTCTTTTGTAATGTCACAATACGACGTCAAATAAATTGCAACGTAATGTAGCATTAATATAATGATTATAAAATTGATTGTCACATTGAGACAATGTTTGTTGCAATGCAACATTAGATATATTTTTATACCATTCCAATGTCATAATATTAAACCCTAATACAAAACCCTAACATTATAAAACCCAATATAATAAACCATATGATTGTTATTATAAACCCTAATTAGACTGTATTTTACTATGTTCACTAATGTGTTTGAATATGTTTGACTATTAGTTTTAATCCATAATAGTGACATGATATTATGTTTGACTAAATATGAGGAGTGTTAACTATCAAACATAGTCAAGCATGGGGCTCGCCAAGTTTTATCATGGTCAATTATTTAAACAATGGCTATAAAAGTTGACTTTGTTTTGCTATGTTGTCTAATGTGGTTGACTATGTTTGACTATTAACATTACTTAATAATAATGATATATGCTTATATTTGACTAAATTTGACGATAATTGACTAATTTTTCAACCATGGTTGACTCTAATTTTCCATGTTCGCCTTTCTTAAACACCACTCACTATGTTTTGACAATGAATGACTATGTTTTTTTTTTACTACAGTTAACCATGATTTACTATAGTGGTCCATGTTCACCATGTTTAAACGACTCTAACTATATTTTGTCTATGGCCAACAATTATATGACTATGGTTGACCATGGTTTGAGTATGGTTTTTTTTTGTAAGTCAAGGTTCTATTCATTAATAAAAAATATAGTACATAGATATCAAAATGAAAGTGGTCTCATTTCGACCATGCTTTTTGACCAATGTGATCACCATATGACATAGAAATAGTAAGAAAAGCATATTAGAATTCCAAAGCGTAATAGGAAAAAAGCACCAAAAGAGAAATATAACTAGAAGGAAACCTGTAACCATACTCAATCATCAAAGGTAATTGACGCAATATTATCCAGCCCAGTCCCCAATGGGGCGGGGAGTGATATGGACAACTAACATGTTTCTTAAAGTGAGCTAACCACGATTCCAGTTTCTCAAAATTCTCTGCTAGCAAATTTTTCCCCTGCCAAACCACCACAATCCTTTCTCTAACATGGCATTGAAAGTAACAAAGTTGATTAAGCATGGCAATGAAAACCTCATGCTCTTCCTTTTCGGTCCTACTGTATGCTTGCAGATGATCCAGAATAGACTATAACATGTCGCAAAGGGTGGCAGCATGAATCTTTTGACCACTAGTCTGGCGCCTTGAAAGGCTCACATGCCCTGACTTACTTCTTTGACATCTTATGCCTACTCCATGACCGCGAGCCACAATACCTCCATTTTCACTGCTAGCTACATGACCACCTCGCCTAGAACCCTCACCACTCTTGCCATCTCAAGCTCTAAACAACTCTGGGACCACAGTGCTAGCGACACACCCTCCCTACATGGATCTTACAGTATTCCTATCCCCCCACACCACCTCCAATGTGCTATTTGAGCCTCCCCAATTGGTCATGATGCCCATCCTTAGGGGTTGGGAATGAGAACTCCATGGAACTAGACACATGATGAATGCACATTAACGGACCCCTAAGATGATACCTAGTGAACTCCTCACACATTTCTAACAAACCATGAACTAGAGCAAGCCTTACGCCAACCTTGGATTAGCCAACACTAGCCACCCCTGTGAAGCTAAAATCCACCCCACACAAGCCAATAAGGAGAATTCCTTGACAAATGCCTCTTCCTCTGTGTTGACAGGGTAATCACTAGGAAGCAGAGTTGTGGGCCAATTAATGACGCCCTAAGGCCAAGAACCCCGAGAGCCCAACTAGAACCTAATGGAATCCGGATCAAACACCACCAAACCTACCAACGACCTCAAATATTGAATGATAGTATCCCAATTGAGAAAAATTCCAACCAAGCTTCTATCCACAGTTGAGACCACCCAATCCAACACCCCACTACCTTCTTTACCAACAAAATTCCTCCCAGAGACCCAGTAGATGACACCCCAACAAAGATGTGTCAAATAGGGACAGGATAAAACCAAAGTGAGGAGTATCATCCAAAGGCTCAATGCAAACAAAGGGCCCAGGCGCAACCCTAGCCAGAAAAAGAATTCAAACAACAATATACCTAGCATTGAAATAATGGACACCAAGGCCAGCCACCATATCTTACAAATTTCCCGCAACCCACTTATGGGTATGAAAAATTGTGCACATGCATACGAACTTGAAGCTTTTGATGTCCAAGCACAGTGGAGGGAGCGATGATGTCGAAATCGCCACCACTCCAAATTTACCTGAGGCCCGAAGAACCCAGCCAAATTGTAGAAACTCAGAACAACGTCAAACATACTCCACTTAGCAAACCCAATATAATCTACACCACCCCCAGCATGCACCATTAAACAACTTACCTTACTAGCACAAATTTTGGTTGAAGATGAATGAAGTCTTACATGCCATCCATATCCTTTCACCTTACATCTTGTGTAATCTGAATTCAGATGATCTATCCTCCTCCCCATCTGCTATATACAACCTCTCATTTCCCATGCATCAAGCATGTCTTAGAGATCGACACCCCCATTTAGGAACCCTCCTCATTAACTACTATCTGGAAAAACTCATCTAGATGAGGGGACCGAGAACTAAAAGGCCAATCATGGGTAAGTACATAGCTTTGATTCTCACTTCCCCAGTTGGCCAGCTCGTCGGTTGCTTGATTTCGCTATCTTCTCACATGTTCCATGACTACATAATAAAAGGAAGATAATTGGGAATGGATTTAATCACATATGAAATCAAACCTCCAATAGTTGACCACCTTTTATGGAGTAGACCCATTGATAAGTTTCTACAACATGGAGACAGCTATTCGAGAATCTCTAGATACCTGCAACATTTCCAATCCCATCTTAGTGGAAGTTTGCAACCCCTTCTCAACCACTAGAAATTCATCTACATTGTTGGTGTTGTTACCGCATGATGTGATGAATAATTTCATTACCTTCCCCATGCCACTCTGAATCAAGCCTCCTAAACCCATAAGGCCCAAATTTCATTTAAATGATTCATCAAAATTTAGTTGGAAGAAGCCTGGCGGTGGCAGGAGAAAAGTATCGCTCGATCTCCCACTCATGGAGAGTGGGTGAGTAAACCCTTAGGTTATTAAATCCAAGTTGAGATCCAGGTCCCTAAGGATGGTGATCTCTTGATCCTTAGACTTCCAATCCTCCTTGGACCAATGATCAACTAGGATATATTCTTTGATATTGCACTTTCTTACTTCCCAAACCAAGTCAATCTTGATGATGTCTGAGTGAAACACTACCGCATTCCCGACCTTCCAGAGATTAAAAAAGAAAAATCCCTATGAGAGGCACCATTCTCTGTTTACCATGGGTTTTGTGAAGAGCTTCCAGCACCATAATTCTAGCGATTATATCAAATTTTTCTAGGACTAATCTACAACCCTAAACAATGTTAATATCTAATTCCAAAGGTCTACTGAAATAAGACAAAAGTTGAGGAGATGATTTTTTGTTTCCTCAATGCTATCACAAACTGGACAGTGGGAAGGATTGAAAAAGCCTTTTTTCATATCTCATCCCAAGTTAAAAATTTTCCACGAATGGTGAGCCAAAGGAAAAATGAGACTTTTGGCTAGAGCCCTAAGTACCAAATTAGTATTTTAAAGAGGATCTTGCACTAGATATGATGAAGTACAGAGAATAGTATATGCTTCCTTGAGAGAGTGCATACCTCAGGGGAGATCAACCCATCTAATTTTAACAGGATCCTGACAATTTTGTATAGGGGTTTCTAGAGAATCAAGGAAGTGCTTCCCAGGCAAGGGGCGGTCATGATCTAGCCAGTGAACATGAGACTTCCACTGTCTGCATTTTTCCAACCAATTATTATCCTACCAAAAATACTTAACTTGCACTGCCCCTGGTTAGGAGGTAAATACCTGAATTTCCTTAAGGTTCTCCTCTTGTCTTAGCTTTGGATATTGCATTTAGGCCTCCTCCTAGTTTTTTTCTAGACGACCATTCCTAACTTCCTAGAAGCCACGGTCCTGAATTATGTTCCTATTTTATTTTCTATAGTTCAGATAGGAGAGTCACCCAACATATGATGATGATCAAACAGAGGGTTGAGATTACCATTCTAGCCATATTTGTATGACCAAAGGGTTTTCCAATTTCTTTAACTACCCTACACCCACCTCAACAATAACTTGGCACCAAGGGCATTCAATAGAGTCTTGTATCCGTCACACCAAGGTTGTCGTGGGTATTTTCTTTGCATAATTTTTCCTAGGCCACCAAAGACCAATTTCTGCCGATATGTGCTCCAAACTAGAGGAATCTCCACAATTTGGAAATAATGTCCTTGTAAATGCTTTGCAGGGCTGGAAGAGCTAAAAGATGATCGATGGAGAGAGCATGTAGAACATCCTTAAAGAGAGTTAATCTTCCATCTGAGTTCAAAACCATGAAAGACAAGCTAGAGAGCTTCCATTCAATGCGATTCAATAACTATTTCCAACATGTCGCTTTTAGGGAGTTGGAGACCAAGGGGATTACAAAATAAGTTCTTGGAAGTGAGCCGGTTTGAAAGCCGAGGGTCCTAGCCAAGTGCTTTTGAATCATGGGATGAGCGCTAAAAAGGAAAATATCATATTTTTCCCATTAATGATGGTTCCAAAGGCTTGCTGGAACTCCTCAAGGAGGAAACCAAATTTCTTAGCTTCCCTTAAAGTTGTCTTCCAAAATAGAATACTATCATCAACAAATTGTTGGTGTGAAATTTAGGGATCCTCTAGATATAACCGTAGTCCCCGAAGACAAGTGGTATCAAACGCTAATTTGATGAGTCTACCTAGCCCTCAACTATAATAATAAAAAGTAAAGGAGAGATCTGTTCCCTTTGTCTCAATCCCCTTGAGTCCTAAAAAGGTTGAAAGGGAGAGACATTGACTATGATGGAGTAAAAGGGTGTTTTAATCAATGATCTCACCCAAGATATCCATGAATGAGAGAATTCAAAAGCATCAAGAATAGAAAGGAGATAGTTTGAGCTTCAATGATCATAGGCTTTATATGTGTTAAGTTTAATAAGAATACCTATAGTTTTGGATGAATCCAGAGAGTGCACTACCTCATGAGCCACTATAATCCCATCCATAATCTATCAACCTTCCACACATCTTGTTTGCTCAAGTCCGATGATAGATTTCATTATGGGTTTGAGATATCAAACTAGAATTCTTGAAATTATATTATAAATAACATTGCATAAATAAATTGGTCTGAATCCATTTGGGTCAACCACCACTCCTTTATTTGGAATGAGTGTGAGGAAGGTGGCATTGAGACCTGACCAAATCCTTTGGGTTCGAGGGGATTCCTCAACTAGTTCATGTATTTATGCCCTGATGAAGAGCCAACATGATCTAAATAACTCCGATGTAAATCTGTATGGTCCTAGAGCTTTATTAGAAGGGAGAGCATGAACAAATTCTTCAACTTCTGCATAAGAGATCTCCCTCCATGGGTACCTCATTTTTATCCTCAACTAATTTAGGGATAAATTTTCTAGCCCTAGAAATGGCCTCAGTCTTCTCCACTCTTGGTTCTGTAAACAAAGTGTGGAAATGGGATATCAACTCCTTTGAAATATCCTCATGATCGACAATTTGTTGTACTTCCAAGCCATTTAGGGAGAAAATTTGGTTTACCTGCCAGTGATTTATTATGGTTCTATGGAAAAACTTCATGTTTCTCTCCCCATCTCTGACCCACAGAACTCTCGCATTTTTCCTCCATGGGATTTCCTCCTACTTCTTTCTTTGCACTAAATAATCTAGGATGCACACTTCTCTGACACAAGGGTCTTTGTATTTCCTTCTAAGATAATCCTCTGTTAAATTCCCTACATTTCACTCTCCAATGCTCATTTTCCTTTATGAATATTTCCAAAATTAGAGTGATTCCAGTCTTTTATCGTTTTTTTGAGCTCCTTCAACTTCAACTGGAAAGTTTCCATATGGCTTCGCCTTGATACTGTGATGTCCTTCCACAATTTCTATAACTTTGTTATGAAATTAGGCCTTTCAAGCCAAAATGCCTCAAAGTAGAAGGGCTTATTCCTTGGGGCCATTCTCAGGTCTATTTCTAGACAAATTGCCGAGTGATTTGAATCCAAACAGGGGAGAATAGAATATTGAAGATAAATATCTTTTTGGAGAATATCAACTATGATGAGGAAGTGATCCAAATGCGACATTATCTAGAGCTTACCTCCTAATTGATTGTTCTAAGTGAAGATACCATTAATGAAGTCTATATCTTCAACTTTTATATCTTGGATAGTTTCCTTAAAAGAATTATAAATAGGATCAAGATAGTAGACTCCTCCTTTCTTTTCTCACAAGTCATTGATCATGTTGAAGTCTCCCGTAGGGATCCAAATTCCCTCACCCAAAATTTATCTGAACTTATGTAAACTACTAAGGAAGCTCAGATTTTCCCTTGGGAGAGTCGGGCCATAAACCCTTGTTAACTAGACCTTCACAGAGGAGCCCATACATTCAAATTGTCCTGAAAGAGAGTTGGGAAAGGAAATCCAAGAGCCAAAGGAGATAGATCTAGTGTCCCAAATGATCCCTAAAACTCTTGCACTACCCTTGGTGTCCAATGCCATATATTTCTCCAATGGCCAACTTCTTCTCATGATATTTCCTAGCTTCACCAACATCACGTTGGTTTCCTTTAATACAATGATACCCAATTTTCTTTCTGAATCCTATCTTGTAAGTACCTTAAATTATATTTCGATTTGAGGCCCCTTATATTCCAACAGACTAATTTCATTCAGGAGAAGGTAGGAAGCACTAGTAGTATTCTGTGAAGACATTAGCTTGTCCTCAGTTGACTAACATTTCCTCAGCTTCATGGATCACTTCATTGGTTGGTTTTCTACCCTTCTTTCTTATTTAGAACCTTCAACTAGAATCCCCATGCCAAGAGGATGCCTCCTTATCTCGAATCACCAGGGTCGAGTGAGGGGAAGAATTTAGAGAAGTTTGACATTGTTCCCATTCCTTGTAGATCCAGTGAAATTGGTCCAGTTTCTCTTGAGGTATATCTTCAAATCAAATCTTTTCCCAATTTCGCAGGAAAATCTACCAAAATCCTCTCTTTAGGATTGAGCTGATCCATTTTGACTTCATGCTCCAGGGCCTGTTGAGCTTGAGAAAGGACTTGTTGGACCTCTTTAGTAGTTGAAAGCCCCTCTCTATATTTCCTATTACTTGATTGTTTTCTCTTCGGGTCTTCAAGACCCGCTTCCACTTCCATTGCTTGTTTGGGTTGGCTTACAATTTCTAGCACTTTTGTCTTTTTGTTCTCCACTAGCTCTTCTAGAAGTGAAAAGTGATTCTAGTCTTCATGGTTTTAGCCCACTGATGGGGGTGGTGGAAGAGCATGGATAGCATGACCCCTGCTTCCCAAAGAGCACCGAATCAACCCCTCCTAGAAGCCATCTTGAGGAGGACTTATTGAATGGGTGGGAGTATCTTTCTGACACTGAGGAAAATCATGAAATAGGTGACCATATTCATGATATATTTTTCATTTGAATGGGAGATGCTCATAATCCAGTGGTTAGGACCAAACTTTGTCCTGGTATTCAATTTCCACAGAATTTGGAAAGGGTTGTGAGATGTTCATGTAAACACATATCTGGTCATAGGACGAAAATGTTTGACCTTTGGTGATCTTCGAGACTAGAACAAAGTTATCAATAGAATTTCCAATCGATTTCAAGATGTCCATCTCCTAGAAATCCTCAAGAAAAGAGTATAGTAATACCTAGATAAGCGTTGCCAGGAATTGTTCCTTCACCATATTATAGTATGGTTCACAATGTCTCATGAATAGTCCTGCACTATTCATAAAATGTGGCCCACTATCTAGAACTTTCTCCTTATCTTCGAGATCTTTGAAGATCATAGTGAAAAATCCTTTTACTCTTAAGCGAAGATTAATTGGAGCTCTTAGCTCCCATTTTAGCTGGATCCATCTAAGGATATTCAACTCCTTAGGCTAGATACCTATGAATTTTCATATTATCACATGATTTTTCATGTAATACCAAGATTTTTCTAGCCAATGATTGGCGATCACCACATTGGGGATTTTAGCTGCCTTTGGGAAGCAACAACCCCTTGCCCTGGAACGTCATTTTGCTCCTAACATTGGTGATTCTTTCCTTTCCTTTTGTTTCCATGTGCTACTAGATAGGCCAGAAGTAGTATGATGATCTCCAATAACAATATTCTTGAAGGAAGGGGCTATCGCCCTCCCCCAAGGGGAATTGACATACGCCTAATCAGCCTGCAACCAACTCAAGCCAAACTACAAGTTTTGAAAGCTGAAAGGAAACTGATCATGCAATAAGGACTCATAATTTGCTTTGAAACCCTAGAAATCTAGAAACCCTAGTAGAGCTTGCATCTAGCGAAAGTGACCATGGTTTGAGCATGGTTGATCATGCTTTATTATGATTTAATATGGTTTGACTATGATTGACCATCATTGGACCATGGTTTTCCTATGCTCAATCATTGTTTAATATGATTAACTATAGTTGACCATGGTTTTAATACAATTATACTGTGATGCAGGAGCATCCGACACTCTTAATCAAACAAGGAATCCAAAGCAGAGCAAGGAGGACATGGACCATCAGAGCAAAACAGGGGACAATTTTCTGTTAAAATAGAGCTAGTTTGATGGACTTAATTATATGTAATCTTCCATATGTATGCATATAGAGAGATTAGTTGAGAGACTTGAGGAAAGGGTATGATCAGATCCTTCAAAGTGATCCAAGCCAATGTTCCCTTATATATATATATATATATATATATGATGAACCTGTGTGTTCAATAGGGGAGAGACGAGACAAAGAGAAAGGTAGAGATTTGTAATTTGAGTGAGAAAAATGTAATCGATTGGGAGTTTGTTCTAAGGCTGAAATGCCTTAGCATGTAATTGTTCCGTGTATAATAGAAAAGTGTGCTTTCTGTTGAATTGTGCGTTTGTGTATTACTGTATAGATAGCCTATGTGTATTTCATATATAGAGTTAAACCTATGTTTTGATATTGTTAATCGACCATCGATCACTGTATGGATCGATGGAAATCTGATGATAATATGAATGTCGTGTGTTAAAGGGTGTATGACAGAAGGAAACTGCGAGCAGTGTAAATCCATCAAAAGCAAGTGAAATCAAGCCAAAGAGGAATGGATGGGTCAATGCACAGGATCCGTTGGATCATTATGATGAATGGATAGGATCATATCGCTAAGAACAAATTCAATTGATATCGCATCAATGGAACCCTTTATGTGTTATCAGAATCAGCCGTGGAGCAATTGCGATTACAATGATGCGATAGATCATGGATCGTCGGATCAAGAGTCGGGATTGATGGTCGCGATCTAATTGCTGATCATAAATCAGAGAGGTAAGCACAACGAATAGTGGGAATTTCGATTGTTGATGGGTGATACATTGATAGCCAATGAGTCAATCGGAGATCGGAGAGCACAGCGGAGGTGGATTTAATGAATAGACCCGACGATTATTGAGCTTGGGTTTATTATGCTTGAAGTCTGGCTATGACAGCGGGTTGCATTGTATCCTATGTATTCTGATATGAGTGAATGGTTCCGATTTAAACTTTTAAAGCCGATAAATGCTTTCGATAGGTTTGTGGGCCATAACCCACAGGCCTTAGGATCGAAAATTGGATATGAAAGGGATTTTTCTTTACCCCGAAAATCTCCTTTCATCATTTGGTATCAGAGTAGGGAAAGGTTAAGGGAAAGGGAAGAAGATTTCCTACGCGAAGGAAGAAGGAGTGCAAGCAGAAGGAGAAGGAGGGATAGTTATTGAAATATGGAGAGTTTATGGTCTTTACTTTCGTGAAGATAGCGATAGTCGAAGGTGACAGGACTTGCTACAAACCTAGAGCAAGGAGTGCTCAATTGGTTCTAGAGGACAGAACCTAAAGGAGGCCAAAAGACTAAGCTCAAAGGAGAAAGCTTGGTGAGGTATCATATATCAGAGAAGACTGTTACTGCAAAGGTTGGTTGCAACTTGATCTAATAATGAGATGTAAGATAATAATAAGGTATTACAAACTTATGTGCATGGATTTGTATATGTCATTTTATGCAATGGATCGATAATATTTCGAAATGCACAAACAATGAAGCAGTAAACAAAAAATAATAGACAACACATAACACAAAAAATTTAATGAGGAGTTCACCCAATACTCCTAGGCTACATCTCTTGGTCCAACCTTTAGTGGTGGCCTCTCTATTATGTATTCAAGCAGATTTATTTTACTCCAGTGAGCTCAATTTGAGCCTCACACACAACATAATACAATAACAAGAGCTTTACTTGAACCTCTCAAGTTTTCTCTGAGTACACAAACTCCCTCAATGCTCTTTGTCTCTATCCTAACTTTGGCTCGACATTTGCCT
>APFE031237776.1:0-18636 GCA_000404065.3 Pinus taeda
TTGATGGAAAGGGCAAGAAGCATGCTCAGTGGTGCCGGGTTAGGACAGGAATTCTGGGCAGAGGCGGTGGATACTGCATGTTACTTGGTCAACAGGTCCCCTTCATCAGCGTTGGAGAATAAGACTCCACAAGAAGTATGGATTGGTAAGAAACCCTCTCTTTCACATCTGAGGGTATTTGGATGTGATGCATATGTACAGTTCCAAAGGAGAAACGAACCAAGTTGGATAGTAAATCTGAAAAGTGCATCTTTATTGGGTATAAGGATGGTTTAAAGGGTTATAAGCTTTGGAACCCAGTAACAAGGAAGGTTGTGTAAAGTCGAGATGTGGTGTTCAGAGAGGTGAAAGATGTTATTAAACATGAAGTCCAACCAAAGGAACCTGTGAAGATAGAGTTTGAACTAAGGGAGGAAGAATCAGACTCTGTAGCAGAGGAGGAATCAGAAGATGAAGAGCCACAAACTCCGGCTATGAGAAGATCAGTTCGAGAAAGAAGGTAGCCAGAATAAGGTATATTCCCAGTCTGCTTTTGTTCAAATTTGATTGTTCTGTTACTGATGATGATCCCAGAATTGTGAAGGAAGCAGTGGATTCAGTGGATTGAAAACTCTGGAAAGAGGCCATGGTTGATGAAATGGCATCTTTGCACAAAAATGAGGCTTGGGATCTACTGGAGTTGCCGACTGGAAGGAAACCCATTGGCAGCAAATGGGTGTTCAAGAAGAAGACAATGCAGAAGGGAAGGTGGAGAAATACAAAGCTCGGTTGGTAGCAAAAGGTTATTCCCAGGTGTCGGGAATTGATTTTGGTGATATTTTTTCTCCTGTTGCCAAGGTAACTTCTAATAGATTACTTTTATCTGTTGCTGCTGCTTTTGATTTTGAGGTAGAACAGATGGATGTGAAGACAACATTTCTTCACGGGGATTTGGAAGAGGAAATCTACATGAAGCACCCTGAAGGCTTTGCGGTGAAGGGTAAGAAAGAACTGGTATGCAAGTTAAAGAAGTCTCTGTATGGGTTAAAACAGTCACCAAGGATGTGGTATCAGAAATTTGATACATTTATACGGGGACTTGGCTTCACCAAAAGCAAAGGAGATCATTGTGTGTATTTTAAATTAATTGGTGACCGTGTTATTTATCTGGTCTTGTATGTGGATGATATGTTGCTGGTTGGAAATGACAAAGAAATTATCAGGATTTGAAGACCCAATTGTCCTCCAAATTCGACATGAAAGATCTTGGTGCTGCAAACTACATTTTGGGCATGGAAATTAAAAGAGATCGGGAAAAGAGGAAGCTCTGGTTAAACCAGAGGAAGTATGTCGAGACAATACTGCAGAGGTTTAATATGCAGGATAGTAAACCGGTGAAGGTTCCTATTCCTGTAGGCGTGAGGTTATCTACTGAACATTGTCCCAAGACACAAGAAGAGGAAGAGGACATGTCCCGTGTTCCATATGCAAGTGCAGTCGGTAGCTTGATGTACGCCATGGTTTGTACTAGACCAGACATTGCACATGCAGTGGGAGTATTGAGCAGGTTTATGTCAAAACCAGGGAAGGAGCACTGGACAGCAGTGAAGCGGGTTTTCAGGTATTTGCGTGGCACTAGTGATTATGGTTTGTGCCACCAAGGAAGACCAGGACTGGACAGAGTGTTGGATATCTGTGGCTTTGTTGATGCAGACTGGGCTGGAGATCTGGATCAGAGAAGATCTACAAGTGGGTATGTGTTTAACCTATTTGGAGGTGCAGTCATTTGGATGAGTAAAAACAATATGTAAGTGGCATATCAACTACAGAGGCCAGAATAACATGGCAACCACTCATGCAAGCAAGGAAGCAGTTTGGTTGCAGAGATTGTGTTCAAGTATGGGGTTAGTACAGGGAGCTATAAGGATAGACTGTGACAGCCAAAGTGCAATTTTTCTTGGCAAAGAACCCTGCTTATCATTCAAAGACAAAGCACATTGATGTTCAGTATCACTTTGTGAGGGATATGATAGAAGACAAAAAGGTGTTGCTGGTAAAGGTGGACACTTTGAAGAATACTGCAGATGCATTGACAACATCTGTGAGCTCTGAGAAGTTCTCTTGGTGTAGAGAAACAATGGGTGTTTCAGGGCTGGAAAAATGACTAATCTCTCCTGTGACCCCCTGTGGAAAGAAAACAACAAGTGGGAGATTGTTGGGTTGTGTTATATTCTTTCCACGAATAACCTACATGGTGAACCAGGGGGTTAGATGGGGGGCAGAGGCCCCCCTTCATTGCACCGATTGCACAACGAGGGGGTCATAGGGGGGCCGACAGCCCCCCTATCCGAGGGGTTTGAGGGTGGCGGTAGCCCCCCGAGAAATTTTCTTTTTGGACCCTATATTAGGTTGGGCAAGCCTACCCATGGTTTTCGGTCCATGGTATTGGATGCTTCGACATGTATAAATATGTATTGTAACATTGAAAGGAACATACTGAAAAATCAAGTTGGTAGTCCCGGTTTTGGGATCCAGTGGGAAATCTCTGCGTATATGTGTTTTATGTGTTATGCTCTTGCATTGTTTATTTTTCTATGATTTAGAATTCGTATGTAGGTAATTTCTGTACGGGGTTAAAACCTACAGAAATGCCTACCAACTCCCACAAGAAATAATCACACTTCTAAACCACAATGGTGTCCATTTCATCTCACAACTCGGAGACCCTCATAACTCTACCATCTTCCAGCAAGCATGGCACATAGGAGAGGCATGGAACATCCCAGATCAATGGAAAAGACAATGGATATTTTTTTTGCGAACTTTAACAGAATCCCAAGTGCGCCTAAGAAAAGAGGAGGATGAATAGATTTGGGGATATACTAAGAATGGACACTACTCCTCCAAGCAAGGGTATGATATCATACATGCTGAGCACAAGCTAGACAGATTGATGAGCTGGTGGAGCCATCTTTGGAAGTTAAAAGCCCTTCTGCACACAAAATTACTGATGTGGAACATCATAATGGATAAACACCTACAAGGGCAAATCTCAGAAAACAGACTTTCCCAGTTCCGACTTGGTGTGTTTTATGCCATGTCGAGGAGGAATCAAATCAACATTTATTCCTCACTTGCCCCACTTCCCAACTACTCTGGTCTCAAATCTGGCACACACTAAGTATCAAGCATTACTGGAGTGGGGTCGATATCCCAAATGCCTAGGAAAGATGGTGGGAAGCTGCAACTGAGCCGAGATCTAGGAATCTGCCGCTTCTGGTTAATTGGCACATATGTATGTGCCGCAATAACATTATTTTTAGGGACCAGAATATAATCTGGTCTTGATTCCACCAAAAATTTGTTCGAGCTATGGGGATATCCTGATAGATGAACAAGTTTTTAGAACTCAGAACATCACACAGGAACAAATTGACAAAGCACACCCCTGGCCATACTTTGATGGGGCTGAACAAGTACAGGGATGCAGAGGAGGCATTATACTTTATCTATCAGACACACATTACTTTCACATTTGCATGGGGTTGGGAGAGGGTACAAATAATTTTGCAGAGCTTCTTACTCTCCGACATCTTTTACATTTTACAATCCTCAAATGATGCAGACACATACAAATTTTTGGAGATTCCAAAATAGTCATAAACTGGTTCAACAACACAACATCTTGCCATGCATATACTATTAGAACTATTTTGGATGATACTGTTTTTCTCAAAACACATTTTGATCACATCTCATGCACTCATATTTATAGGGAGCGTAATGAAGGTGCGGACAAGCTATCGAAAGAGGCAACACATCGTCCTTGAGGAGAATGGATGATCACAAAGCACACACTTGAGCGGACCTATTAGTTCTTCCACAGACCATATATGGATCCGGAACTTCGAAGGGCAGATAGACCCTAATATCAGCATTGTTTATCTATTTTTTTCATAGTTTTTCTATTATGTAATTATCACTTTTTGGCAACAGAACAACGATCACCATTGGTGAATTTTTGAATATGTAATTATTTATATATGTACAAAAAACACTAGCACACCCAATAGGGTCTTTTTGTAGAACTTACAGTTCATAACTCCAAACAGCTGACTACAGTCACAGTACTTGCATATGCCTATGGCATTTACAACATGTAATTTTCAACAAATTAATGGAAAATTACGATATTTTCTCCCTGGGAAAAAAATAATAGTTGTGATTCATATGGATGCACATTAATATATATGTTTTTTTTTCCTAAATTTGAATAATTTATGTATTTTTTGGTGACCTTTTAGCATAGTTAATGAACTAGTGTTGCTGCTACAATATTTGGCCCAAATAATCTCACAATAATACCCATCGTTGAACATTCTGACCCACTAAATTACTTTTACTTTCTTTTGAAGTCCTTCAATAACGTACTTAAATGTTGTGAACAATGTCATAACAATACTTCTAGCTATAGAACAAGCATTTCAAGCTTGCCTCTATTTTATGATATCGATATTTGTCCTTCAAATAGAATTATGTGTCACAGAACCACTTTCACCCTTAATACAAAAATATGGTTGTAAATGCATGTTGAACTCTCTTAGCACAAAAATTCTCTTAGTATGGTCTAGGATTCTCAGACTAGTGTTAGGTTTAAGGGTGCCAAAGAATTTAGATTTTAACTATGATATGGTGCACGCTTGGCTCCAAGACAACATATTAATTTCATGCTGGGAAACCTCCAAATCTATTTCCAGGAAACCTCAAGTTAAATGGAAATTTTTTCTGTGTAATGGTTGTGATTCATATGGATGCACATCAATGTATATGTTTTTTTCCTAAATTTGAAAAATTTATGTATTTTTTGGTCAACCAGTTTTTTTATATGGTTTTTATCTAGTTCCGATTTGATTTGACAGCAAAAAGATCTTAGGTGCCTGAGAGGATAAATTAATATCCTCCCAAACCAAGTTCAATTGTCGCTTGTGATGTGATTGTTGTTCATGAGACAATTGTTGATTTGTACAACACATGTATATATTCTTGGAATATTATCTAACTATGAATATGGAAGTGTTCAGCTATCTTTTTTAGGACATTGTATTTATGAAAATATGGAAGTCAAATCTTTGAAATAACACAATTTATGGCAGTGCTAAGTTGGAAGTTAAATCTGAAATTTCATATTTTTGGACAGTGGAGAACTCCATATGTGTGTACGAACTGAAATCATGAACATAGTCACAACTCATCATATAATGTTGTAAGTTCTCCAAAACCCTAGATAGAGAAAACCAATAGAAACCTTAGCTCCACCAAATATATTTCAAAAAGATATTAAAAAAGATTGATTGTTGGAGTATCTTTGGTAGAGCTAGGGTTTCTCTTCATTTTCCCTATCTATACTTTTTGAAAGCATGGAGAATTATATGATAGGTTGTGATTGTGTTCATGGGTTTCATTTCTTCTTTATATATATGAAGCTTTCAGGTGAATGCTCCAAGAAACACTAGCATCTTAAGACAAAAACACAAAGTACAAAGAAGATTCTTCCGGATCCATCGCACTCGGTTTGTCTCTTTTATGATCATCATAATTGTTTGGATCTTCTTACAGATCCATCGCACTAGGTTTGTTTCTGCAGTTGTTAGGATCTTCTTCTGGATCCATCGCACTAGGTTTGTTTCTGCGGTTGTTCGGATCTTCTTCCGAATCCATCGCACTAAGTTTGTTTCTGCAATCGTCATAATTGTTCGGATCTTCTTCTGGATCCATCGCACTTGGTTTATCTCTTTCTGCGATCGTCATAATTGTTCGGATCTTCTTCCGAAACGATCGCACTAGGTTTGTTTCTGTGATCATCATAATTGTTCAGACCTTCTTCTGGATCCATCGCACTAGGTTTGTCTCTACGATTGTCATAGTTTTTCAGATCTTCTTCCGGATCCATTGCACTAGGTTTGTCTCTGTGATCATCATAATTGTCCAGATGTACTTCCGGATCCATCGCACTAGGTTTGTTTTTGTGATTGTCATAATTGTACAGATCTTCCGGATCCATCGCACTAGGTTTGTTTATGCGAACGTCATAACTGTTCAGATCTTCTTGCAGATCCATCGCAATAGGTTTGATTCTACGATCGTCATAATTGTTCAGATCTTCTTCTAGATCCTTCGCACTAGGTTTGTTTTTGCGATCGTCATAATTGTTTAGATCTTCTTCCAGATCCATCACACTAAGTTTGTCTCTGCAATCGCGATAATTGTTCAGATCTTGTTCCGGATCCATCGTTTAGATCTTCTTACAGATCCATCGCACTAGGGTTGTCTCTGTGATCGTCATAATTGTTTAGATCTTCTTCTGGATCCATCGCACTAGGTTTGTTTCTGCGATCGTCATAATTGTACAAATCTTCTTCCAGATCCATCAAACTAGGTTTGTTTTTGCGATAGTCATAATTGTTCAGATCTGCTTCCGGATCCATCGCACTAGGTTTGTTTTTGCGAACGTCATAATTGTTCAGATCTACTTCTCGATCCATCACACTAGGTTTGTTTCTGCAATCATCATAATTGTTCAGATCATCTTCCGGATCCATCACACTAGGTTTGTCTCTGCGTTCGTGATAATTGTTCAGATCTTCTTCCGGATCCATTGCACTGGGTTTATCTCTGCGATCGTCATCATTGTCCAGATCTTCTTCCAGATCCATCGCATTGGGTTTGTCTCTGTGATCGTCATAATTGTATAGATTTTCTGGATCCATCACACTAGGTTTGTTTCTGCGATCGTCATAATCATTTAGATCTTCTTCTGGATCCATCGCACTCGGTTTGTTTCTACGATCGTCATAATTGTTCAGATGTTCTTCCGGATCCATCGCACTAGGTTTGTTTTTGCGATCGTCATAATCGTTCAGATCTTCTGCGATTGTCATAATTGTTCAGATCTTCTTCCGAATCCATTACACTAGGTTTGCTTCTATGATCATTATAACCGTTCAAATCTTCTTCCGGATCCATCGCACTAGGTTTGTTTCTACAATCGTCATAACTGTTCAGATCTTCTTCCAAATCCATCACACTAGGTTTGTTTTTGCGATCGTCATAATCGTTCAGATCTTCTTCCGGATCCATCGCACTAGGTTTGTTTCTGTGATCGTCATAATTTTTCAGATCTTCTTCCGGATCCATCACAATAGGTTTGATTCTGTGATCTTTACAATTGTTCAAATCTTCTTCTGGATCCAACGCAATAGGTTTGTTTCTGCGATCGTCATAATTGTTCAGATCTTCTTCCGGATCCATCGCACTAGGTTTGTTTATGCGATCATCAAAATTGTGCAGATCTTCTTCCAGATACATTGCATTAGGTTTGTTTCTGCGATCGTCATCATTGTTCAGATCTTCTTCTGGATCCATCGCACTAGGTTTGTTTCTGAGATCGTCATAATTTCTCAAATCTTCTTCCAGATCCATCGTATTGGGATCATCATAATTGTTCAAATATTCTTCTGGATCCATCGCACCAGGTTTTTTCTGTGATCGTCATAATTGTTTAGATCTTCTTCTGGATCCAACGCACTAGGTTTGTCTCTACAATCGTCATAATTGTTTAGATATTCTTCCGGATCCATCGCACTAGGTTTGTCTCTGCGATCGTAATAATTGTTCAAATCTTCTTCCGGATCCATCGCACTAGGTTTGTCTCTGCAATCGTCATAATTGTTCAAATCTTCTTCCGGATCCATCGCACTATGTTTGTTTCTACGATCATCATAATTGTACAGATCTTCTTCTGGATCCATCGCACTAGGTTTGTTTCTGCGATCGTCATAATTGTTCGGATCTTCTTATGGATCCATCGCACTACGTTTGTTTCTGCGATCGTCATAATTGTTCAGATCTTCTTCCGGATACATCGCACAAGGTTTGTTTCTGCGATCGTCATAATTGTTCAAATCTTCTTCCAGATCCATCGCACTAGGATTGTTTCTGCGATCGTCATAATTCTTCAGATCATCTTCTGGATCCATCGCACTAGTTTTGTTTTTGAGATCGTCATAATTGTTCAGATCTTCTTCTGGATTCATCGCAATAGGTTTGTTTCTGCGATCGTCATAATTGTTCAGATGTTCTTTCGGATCCATCGCAATAGGTTTGTTTCTGTGATCGTCATAATTGTTCAGATCTTCTTCTGGATCCATCGTACTAGGTTTGTTTATGAAATCCTTATAATTGTTTAGATCTTCCGGATCCATACCACTAGGTTTGCTTCTGCAATTGTCATAATTGTTTAGATCATCCTCCAAATCCATCGCACTAGGTTTGTTTCTGGGATCGTCATAATTGTTCAGATCTTCCTCCAGATCCATCGATCGTCATAATTGTTCAGATCTTCCTCCAGATCCATCACACTAGGTTTGTTTCTGCGATCGTCATAATTGTTCAGATCTTCTTCCGGATCCATCACACTAGCTTTGTTTCTGCGATCGTCATAATTGTTCAGATCTTCCAGATCCATCGCACTAGATTTGTTTTTGTGATCTTCATAATTGTTCAGAACTTCTTCTGGATCCATCGCACTAGGTTTGTTTCTGCGATCGTCATAATTGTTCAGATCTTCTTTTGGATCCATCTCACTATGTTTGTTTCTGCGATCGTCATAATTGTTCAGATCTTCTTCTGGATGAATCACACTAAGTTTGTTTCTGAGATCATCATAATTGTGCAGATCTTCTTCTGGATCCATCACACTAGGTTTGTTTCTGCGATCGTCATAATTGTTAAGATCTTCTTCCAGATCCATCGCACTAGGCTTGTTTTTGCGATCGTCATAATTGTTCAGATCTTCTTCCAGATCCATCGCAATAGGTTTGTTTTTGCAATCGTCATAGTTGTTTAGAGCTTCTTCTGGACCCATCGCACTAGGTTTGTTTCTGTGATCGTCATCCTTGCTCAGATCTTCTTCCAGATCCATTGCACTAGGTTTGTTTCTGCGATTGTCATAATTGTTTAGATCTTCTTCCGGATCCATCACACTATGTTTGTTTCTGCGATCGTCATAATTGTTCAGATCTTCTTCCGGAACCATCGAACTTCTGTGATCATCATAATTGTTTAGATCATCTTCCGGATCCATCGCACTTGCTTCGTTTCTGCGATTGCCATACTTGTTCGGATTTTCTTCCGAATCCATCGCAGTTGCTTTGTTTCTGCGATTTTCATAATTGTTCGGATCTTCTTCCAAATCCATCGCACTGGGTTTATTTCTGCGATCATCATAATCGTTCGGATCTTCTTCCGATCCATCGCAGTAGATTTGTCTCTGCGATCGTCATTATCGTTCGGATCTTCTTCCGGATCCATCGCACTGGGTTTATCTCTACGATCACCATAATCATTAAGATCTTCTTCTGGATCCATCGCACTGGGTTTGTTTATGTGATCGAAATAATCGTTCAGATCTTCTTCCACATTCATCGCACTGGGTTTGTCTCTGCAATCATCATAATTGTTTAGATCTTCTTCTGGATCCATCACACTCAGTTTTTCTCTGTGATTGTCATAATCGTTCAAATCTTCTTCTAGATTCATCGCATTGGGACACTCTCTGCGATCGTCATAATCGTTCAGATCTTCTTCTGGATCCATCACACTAGGATTATCTCTATGATCGTCAAAATCATTCAGATCTTCTTCCGGATCCATCGCAATAATTGCTAAGATATTCTTCCGAATCCATCGAACTGGGTTTGTCTCTGCGATTGTCATAATTGTTCAGATCTTCTTCCGGATCCAACGCACTGGGTTTGTCTCTACGATCATCATCATCGTTCAGATCTTCTTCCGGATCCATCGCACTGGGTTTGTCTCTGCGATCGTCATAATCGTTCAGATCTTCTTCTGGATCCATCGCACTAGGTTTGTCTCTGCGATCGTCATAATCGTTTAGATCCTCTTCCAAATCCATCACACTAGGTTTGTCTCTGTGATCGTCATAATCGTTCAGATCTTCTTCCGGATCCATCGCACTGGGTTTGTCTCTGTGGTTGTCATAATCGTTCAGATCTTCTTTCGGATCCATCGCACTGGATTTGTCACTGCGATCGTCATAATCATTCAGATCTTCTTCCGGATCCATTGCACTTGGTTTGTCACTGTGATCGTCATAATTGTTCAAATCTTCTTCCGGATCCGTCGCACTGGGTTTGTCTCTACGATCATCATAATCATTCAGATCTTCTTCTAGATCCGTCGCACTGGGTTTGTCTCTGCGACCGTCATAATCGTTCAGATCTTCTTCCGGATCCATTGCACTAGGTTTGTCACTACGATCGTCATAATCGTTCAGATCTTCTTCTAGAGCCATCACACTGGGTTTGTCTCTGCGATCGTCATAATCGTTCAGATCTTCTTCTGGACCCATTGCACTAGGTTTGTTTCTGCGATCGTCATAATCGTTCAAATCTTCTTCCAGACCCATCACATTGGGTTTGCCTTTGCAATCGTCATAATCGTTCATATCTTCTTCCGGAGCCATCACACTAGGTTTGTTTCTGCGATCGTCATAATCGTTAAGACCTTCTTCCGGACCCATCGCACTGGGTTTGTTTCTGTGATTTTCATAATCTTTCAGAGCTTCTTCCGGACCCATCGCACTGGGTTTGTTTCTGCGATCGTCATAATCGTTAAGATCTTCTTCCAGACCCATTGCATTGGGTTTTTTTCTGCGATCGTGATAACCATTCAGATCTTCTTCTGGACCCATCGCACTGGGTTTGTTTCTACGATTGTCATAATCATTCAGATCTTCTTCCGGACCCATCGCACTAGGTTTGTTTCTATGATCGTCATAATCATTTAGATCTTCTTCCGGATCCATCGCGCTGGGCTTTTTTCTGCGATCGTCTGGGTTTGTTTCTGCGATCGTCATAACTATTCAGATCTTCTTCCGGACCCATAATTGTTTAGATATTCTTTCGGATCCAATGCACTAGGATTTTTTGTGTGATCATCATAATTGTTCAAATCTTCTTCTGGATCCATCGCACTAGGTTTGTTTCTGCGATCATCATAATTGTTTAGATCTTCTTCCAGATCCATCACACTTCTGCGTTCCTCATAATTGTTCTGATCTTCTTCTAGATCCATCGCACTTCTGCAATCATCATAATTGTTCAGATCTTCTTCAGGATCCTTCTGTGATCATCATAATGGTTCGAATCGTCTTCCGGATCCATCGCACTAGCTTTGTTTCTGCGATAGTCATAATTGTTCGGATCTTCTTCCGGATCCATCGCACTAGCTTTGTTTCTGTGATCGTCATAATTGTTTGGATCTTCTTTTGGATCCATCACACTAGCTTTGTTTCTGCGATCGTCATAGTTGTTCGGATCTTCTTCCGGATCCATCGCAATAGCTTTGTTTTTGTGATCGTCATAGTTGTTCGGGTCTTCTTCCGGATCCATCGCACTATCTTTGTTTCTGCAATCGTCATAGTTGTTCGGGTCTTCCTCTGGATCCATCGCACTAGGTTTGTTTCTGGGATCGTCATAGTTGTTCACGTCTTCTTCCGGATCCATCGCACTAGGTTTGTTTCTATGATTGTCATAATTGTTCGGATATTCTTCTGGATCCATCGCACTAGGTTTGTTTCTGCGATTTTCATAGTTTTTCAGATCTTCTTCTGGATCCATCGCACTAGGTTTGTTTCTACGATCATCATAGTTGTTCGGATCTTCTTCCGGATCCATCGCACTAGGTTTGTCTTTGCAATCGTCATAGTTGTTCGAATCTTCTTCCGCATCCATCACACTACGTTTGTTTCTGCCATCGTCATAGTCGTTCGGATCTTCGTCCACATCCATTGCACTAGGCTTGCTTCTATGATCATCATAGTTGTTCGGATCTTCTTCTGGATCCATCACACTAGATTTGTTTCTGCGAATCGTCATAGTTGATCAAATCTTCTTCTGCATCCATCGCACTAGGTTTGTTTCTGTGATCGTCATAATTGTTCAGATCTTCTTCCGGATCCATTGCACTGGGTTTGTCTCTGCGATCATCATAATCGTTCAGATCTTCTTTCGGATCCATCGCATTGGGTTTGTCTCTGCGATCGTCATAATTGTACAGATCTTCTTCCGGATCCATCGCACTGGGTTTGTTTCTGCGATCGTCATAATTGTTCATATTTTCTTCTGGATCCATCGCACTGGGTTTGTTTCTATGATCGTCATAATCGTTTAGATCTTCTTCCAGATCCATCGCACTAGTTTTGATTTTGCGATTGTCATAATCGTTCAGATCTTATTCTGAATCCATCGCACTAGGTTTGTTTCTGTGATTGTCATAACTATTTAGATCTTCTTCCAGATCCATCGCACTAGTTTTGTTTTTGCGATCGTCATAATCGTTCAGATCTTCTTCTGAATCCATCGCACTAGGTTTGCTTCTGCGATCATCATAATTGTTCAGATGTTCCTCCGGATCCATCGCAATAGGTTTGATTCTGCGATCTCACAATTGTTCAGATCTTCTTTTGGATCCATCGCAATAGGTTTGTTTCTGCGATCATCATAATTGTTCAAATCTTCTTCTGGATCCATCGCACTAGGTTTGTTTCTGCAATCGTCATAATTGTGCAGATTTTCTTCCAGATACATCGCACTAGGTTTGTTTCTGCGATCGTTCAGATCTTCTTCCAGATCCATCGCACTAGGTTTGTTTCTGCGATCGTCATAATTGTTCAGATCTTCTTCTAGATCCATCGCATTGGGATCATCATAACTGTTCAAATATTCTTCCAGATCCATCGCACCAGGTCTGTTTTTGTGATCATCATAATTGTTCAGATCTTCTTCCGGATCCATCGCACTGGGTTTGTCTCTGCAATCATCCTAATTGTTCAAATATTCTTCCGGATCCATCGTGCTAGGTTTGTCTCTGCAATCATCATAATTGTTCAAATCTTCTTCTGGATCCATCACACTAGGTTTGTCTCTACGATCGTCATAATTGTTCAGATCTTCTCAATCCATCGCACTAGGTTTGTTTCTGCGATCGTCATAATTTTACAGATCTTCTTCCGGATCCATCGCACTAGGTTTGTTTCTACGATCGTCATAATTGTTCGGATCTTCTTCCGGATCCATCACACTAAGTTTGTTTCTGCGATCGTCATAATTGTTTAGATATTCTGCTGGATCCATTGCACTAATTGTTCAAATCTTCTTCCAGATCCATCGCACTAGGTTTGTTTCTGCGATCATCATAATTCCTCAGATCATATTTTAGATCCATCACACTAGGTTTATTTTTGAGATCATCATAATTGTTCAGATCTTCTTCCGGATTCATCGCAATAGGTTTGTTTCTACGATCATCATAATTGTTCAGATCTTCTTTCAGATCCATCGCAGTAGGTTTGTTTCTGCAATCGTCATAATTGTTCAGATCTTCTTCTCTATCCATCGCACTAGGTTTGTTTCTGCGATTGCTATAATTGTTCAGATCTTCTTCCGAATCCATCGCACTAGGTTTGTTTTTGCAATCATCATAATTATTTAGATCTTCCGGATCCATACCACTAGGTTTGTTTCTGCGATCGTCATAATTGTTTAGATCATTCTCCAGATCCATCGCACTAGGTTTGTTTCTACAATCGTCATAATTTTTCAGATCTTCCTCTAGATCCATCGATCGTCATAATTGTTCATATCTTCCTCCAGATCCATCACACTAGGTTTGTTTCTGCGATCGTCATAATTGTTCAGATCTTCTTCCGGATCCATCGCACTAGCTTTGTTTCTGTGATCATCATAATTGTTCAGATCTTCTTCTGGATCCATCTCACTAGCTTTGTTTCTGCGATCTTCATAATTATTTAGAACTTCTTCCGGATCCAACGCACTAGGTTTGTCTCTACGATCGTCATAATTGTTCATATCTTCTCAATCCATCGCACTAGGTTTGTTTCTGCGATCGTCATAATTTTACAGATCTTCTTCCGGATCCATCGCACTAGGTTTGTTTCTACGATCGTCATAATTGTTCGGATATTCTTCTGGATCTATCACACTAAGTTTGTTTCTGCGATCGTCATAATTGTTTAGATATTCTTCTGGATCCATCGCACTAATTGTTCAAATCTTCTTCCAGATCCATCGCATTAGGTTTGTTTCTACGATCGTCATAATTCCTCAGATCATCTTTCAGATCCATCACACTAGGTTTATTTTTTAGATCGTCATAATTGTTCAGAGCTTCTTCCGGATTCATCGCAATAGGTTTGTTTCTGCGATCATCATAATTGTTCAGATCTTCTTTCAGATCCATCGCAGTAGGTTTGTTTCTGCAATCGTCATAATTGTTCAGATCTTCTTCTGTATCCATCGCACTAGGTTTGTTTCTGCAATTGGTATAATTGTTCAGATCTTCTTCCGAATCCATCACACTAGGTTTGTTTCTGCAATCGTCATAATTATTTAGATCTTCCGGATCCATACCACTAGGTTTGTTTCTGCAATCGTCATAATTGTTTAGATCATTCTCCAGATCCATCGCACTAGGTTTGTTTCTACAATCGTCATAATTGTTCAGATCTTCCTCCAGATCCATCGATCGTCATAATTGTTCATATCTTCCTCCAGATCCATCACACTAGGTTTGTTTCTGCGATCGTCATAATTGTTCAAATCTTCTTCCGGATCCATCGAACTAGCTTTGTTTCTGTGATCATCATAATTGTTCAGATCTTCTTCCGGATACATCACACTAGCTTTGTTTCTGCGATCTTCATAATTATTTATAACTTCTTCCGGATCCATCGCAATAGGTTTGTTTCTACGATCGTCATAATTGTTCAGATCTTCTTCCAAATCCATCTCACTATGTTTGTTTTTGCGATCGTCATAATTGTTCAAATCTTCTTTCAGATCCATCGCACTTGGTTTTGTTCTGCGATCATCATAATTGTGCAGATCTTCTTCTGGATCCATCGCACTAGGTTTGTTTGTGCGATCGTCATAATTGTTCAGATCTTCTTCCGGATCCATCGCACTAGGTTTGTTTCTGCGATCATCATAGTTGTTTAGATCTTCTTCCGGATCCATCGCAATAGGTTTGTTTCTGCGATCATCATAGTTCTTCAGATCTTCTTCTGGACACATCGCACTAGGTTTGTTTCTGTGATTGTCATACTTGTTCAGATCTTCTTCCGGATTCATTGCACTAGGTTTGTTTCTGGGATCATCATAATTGTTCAGATCTTCCTCTAGATCAATCGATCGTCATAATTGTTCAGATCTTCCTCCAGATCCATCACACTAGGTTTGCTTCGGCGATCATCATAATTTTTCAGATCTTCTTCCGGATCCATCGCACTAGCTTTGTTTCTGCGATCGTCATAATTGTTCAGATCTTTCGGATCCATCGCACTAGCTTTGTTTCTGCGATCTTCATAATTGTTCAAAACTTCTTTCAGATCCATCGCACTAGGTTTGTTTCTGCGATCGTCATAATTGTTCAGATCTTCTTCCAGATCCATCTCAATATGTTTGTTTATGCGATTGTCATAATTGTTCAGATCTTCTTCTGGATCCATCACACTAAGTTTTTTTCTGTGATCATCATAATTATGCAGATCTTTTTCTAGATCCATCACACTAGGTTTGCTTCTGCGATCATCATAATTGTTAAGATCTTCTTCCAGATCTATCGCACTAGGCTTGTTTATGCGATCGTCATAGTTGTTCAGATCTTCTTCCAGATCCATCGCAATAGGTTTGTTTCTACAATTGTCATAGTTGTTCAGATCTTCTTCCAGACCCATCGCACTAGGTTTGTTTCTGTGATCGTCATACTTGTTAAGATCTTCTTTCGGATCCATTGCACTAGGTTTGTTTCTGCGATTGTCATAATTGTTCGGATCTTCTTTCAGATCCATCACACTATGTTTGTTTCTATGATCATCATAATTGTTTAGATCTTCTTCCGGAACCATCGAACTTATGCGATCATCATAATTGTTCAGATCATCTTTTGGATCCATCGCACTTGCTTTGTTTCTCTGATTGCCATACTTGTTCGGATTTTCTTCCGAATCCATCGCACTTGCTTTTTTTCTGCGATCATCATAATTGTTCGGATCTTCTTCCGGATCCATCACACTGGGTTTGTTTCTATGATCGTCATAATCGTTTGGATCTTCTTCCAGATCCATCGAACTAGGTTTGTCTCTGCGATCGTCATTATCGTTAAAATCTTCTTTCGGATCCATCGCACTGGGTTTGTCTCTGCAATCGTCATAATTGTTCAGATCTTCTTCTGGATCCATCACACTTGGTTTGTCTCAGTGATCGTCATAATTGTTCAAATCTTCTTCTGGATTCATCGCACTGGGTTTGTCTCTACGATCGCCATAATCGTTCAGATCTTCTTCCGGATCCATCGCACTAGGTTTGTCTCTGCGATCGTCATAATTGTTCCGATCTTCTTCTGGATCCATCGCAATAATTGCTCAGATCTTCTTCTGAATCCATCGAACTGGGTTTGTCTCTGTGATCATCATAATCGTTCAGATCTTCTTCCGGATCCATCACACTGGGTTCCTCTCTGCGATCGTCATCATCGTTCAGATCTTCTTCTAGATCCATCGTACTGGGTTTGTCTCTGCGATCGTCATAATTGTTTAGATCTTCTTCTGGATCCATCGCACTGGGTTTGTCTCTACGATCGTCATAATTGTTTAGATCCTCTTCCGGATCCATCGCACTAGGTTTGTCTCTGCGATCATCATAATCGTTCAGATCTTCTTCCGGATCCATCGCACTGGGTTTGTCTCTGCGATCGTCATAATCGTTCAGATCTTCTTCTGGATCCATCACACTGGGTTTGTCATTGCGATCGTCATAATCGTTCAGATCTACTTCCGGATCCATCGCACTGGGTTTGTCACTGTGATCATCATAACCGCTCAGATCTTCTTCTGGATCCATCGCACTGGGTTTGTCTCTACGATCATCATAATCGTTCAGATCTTCTTCCAGATCCATCGCACTGGGTTTGTCTCTGCGACCGTCATAATCATTGAGATCTTCTTCCAGATCCATCGCACTAGGTTTGTCACTGCGATCGTCATAATCGTTCAAATCTTCTTCCGGAGCCATCGCACTGGGTTTGTCTCTACGATCGTCATAATCGTTCAGATCTTCTTCTAGACCCATCGCACTGGGTTTGCTTCTACGATCATCATAATCGTTCAGATCTTCTTCGGGACCCATTGCATTGGGTTTGCCTTTGCGATCGTCATAATTGTTCATATCTTCTTCCAGAGCCATTACACTAGGTTTGTTTCTGCGATCGTCATAATCGTTAATATCTTCTTCCGGGCCCATCTCACTGGGTTTGTTTCTATGATCATCATAATCTTTCAGATCTTCTTCTAGACCCATCACACTAGGTTTGTTTTTGCGATCGTCATAATCGTTCAGATCTTCTTTCGGATCCATCGCACTGGGTTTATTTCTGCGATCATCATAATCGTTCAGATCTTCTTTCGGACCCATCGTACTGGGTTTGTTTCTGTGATCCTCATAAATGTTCAAATCTTCTTTCAGACCCATCGCACTAGGTCTGTTTCTGCAATCGTCATAATCGTTCAGATCTTCTTCCGGACCCATCACGCTGGTCTTTTTTCTGCGATCGTCTGGGTTTGTTTCTTCGATTGTCATAACTATTCAGATCTTCTTCCAGACCCATCGCACTGGGTTTGTTTCTGCGATCGTCATAACTGATTAGATATTCTTTTGGACCCATCGCTCTAAGTTTGTTTCTGCGATTGTCATAGTTGTTCAGACCTTCTTTTGGACCCATCGCACTAGGTGTGTTTCTGCGATCGTCATAATTGTTCAGATATTCTTCCGGATCCATCGCACTAGGTTTGATTCTACGATCGTCATAATTGTTTAGATCTTCGTTCGGATCCATCGCACTAGGATTGTTTCTGTGATCGTCATAATTGTTCAAATCTTATTCTGGATCCATCAAACTAGGTTTGTTTCTGCGATCGTCATAATTGTTTAGATCTTCTTCCAGATCCATCGCACTTCTGCCATCCTCATAATTGTTCTGATCTTCTTCTGGATCCATCGCACTTATACGATCATCATAATTGTTCAGATCTTCTTCCGGATCCATCGCACTTGCTTTGTTTCTGCGATCGACATAATTGTTCGAATCTTCTTCCGGATCCATCGCACTAGCTTTGTTTCTGCGATAGTCATAATTGTTCGGATCTTCTTCCGGATCCATCATCTTCTGGATCCATCGCACTTCTACGATCATCATAATTGTTCAGATCTTCTTCCGGATCCATCGCACTTGCTTTGTTTCTGCGATCGACATAATTGTTCGAATCTTCTTCCGGATCCATCGCACTAGCTTTGTTTCTGCGATAGTCATAATTGTTCGGATCTTCTTCCGGATCCATCATCACTAGCTTTGTTTCTGTGATCGTCATAATTGTTTGGATCTTCTTTTGGATCCATCACACTAGCTTTGTTTCTGCGATCGTCATAGTTGTTCGGATCTTCTTCCGGATCCATCGCAATAGCTTTGTTTTTGTGATCGTCATAGTTGTTCGGGTCTTCTTCC
>APFE031237783.1:21667-32433 GCA_000404065.3 Pinus taeda
CTGTTGGCCACCTGAGTTTGTTATATGCCATCCAATAACAAAATTTAATCAGTCTTTCCATCCATGCTACGTGAACTGTACATCTAAAAACACTACACATGCTACAAACTAACATACACACGTCTGAAAAGAAAAGCTAGCCACAAAATAATCAGACAAGAAACTGTAAAGGACTAATCCTTCCGATCATCTATGTCAAAATCTGCATTTGCAGGTGTTGCCATCGAGTCATTTGGTGCTAGAGACAGCTTCATCAGCCATTGCTAGATCTCATCCAGCTTGTTGTCTTGCATTATCATGATGATCTGCAAGTTTTTCATTTCCCTTTTAATATTAGGCATGCCTTAGGCTATTGCTACCACTTCTCCTGCCACCTATTCCAGAGTCTTCACTAGCAAACGCTTTCAAACCCAGTACACATGCAGAGCTTGCCGATAAAGCGTCATTCTACCTCTGGTGTGCCCTGGATTGGGGATAATATCTCCCCATTCGTCCATCTCTGGTTCTGATTCCTCTTCCATTACATTGTCTTCCATCTCTTGAAATAGTTGCCAAATGTCTGCGTCCATCCCTTATTTATAGGCTCAAGCAGCTTCCTGGACTGTTGTCCTCATGGATTTCCTTCCTCACCTCTGACTTGCTAGTGTTGAGGTTGACATATCACTTCTGCTCAGCTGGTTCTGGCGCCCTCTACCTCCACAACCCCTGCCTCTATATAGGCGAGCCATTTTCTCCTTTATTTCCTCATGCTTGCAATTATCAATAGAAAATTTAGCTTTCAAGGAGCAACAATCTTCCCATCAGTCAGCATTTCCTTGTCACTTAACCTTCCTGCCCCACTATGACCACCCCCGTTGTTCTGTAGAGTCAAAGGTCTCTCCCCCCGTGGACAAAGGAAAGTGGGTAAGCCCTCTGTCATGCTGCCATCCACCTAGATAGGGTTCTTGGTTTTCTCAGGCTGACCCTTTGCCCCACTACTACAATTCCCCGACATACCTCTACTCTGATCCTCGCTCTTCCTCACCATGCAAACCTCTGACCTGCTCAACCACAACCCTTTTCTTGCAAATCCCAACTTGCCCCCTCTTCTACCTTACTATGCATGGCAGAGTAAAATGCAAACCCACTCATATGATGCCCCTCCCTAGCAATTCCAGTTGTTCCCCCCTCCTCCACCATACTAAGCAAGCCATAGAGAAATGTAGGAGGAGAGACAAAGGAGACATACCTGAGATCATGATCGACCGCTGAATCTCCCAATGCTTATGCTGCACAATTCTCCTCCTCCCTTCACTACATACTAAGTTTTTATCCCACCCTTACCACCCTCATGTACCCCAACCCACCTGGCCCATGTCCCATCCCACTACTGCCGCTGATTTTTACCTCCTCTCACCCCACACTCCTTCCACTACGCTGCCTCGAAACTCCCACAGGCATGCAGGGCACCACCATGGTCATTTGATCTACACTGAGGGCAGTAGGTGGCTGTCCTGGCCATCCTCTCCCTTGCGCTGTCCACCTTCTCGTACTATCCCTCTTTATCACCCCGATCGGGGGCCACTTGTGTCTGCTATCTTGAGGTCATGTCTTCAGGGCAATCTTGGGCAAGGATTACTTTGAGGGGCTCTAATATAGGCTCCGATAGTTGGTTCAGCTAGATTCTATCTAGCTATCCTCCTTGTTCATTACTTCCCCAAGTTACTAGGAAATTGGCTGCTTTGTTGCCTTCCCTTCTTACATGATTGATGATCATATATTCAAATCTCTTTATAATGGTTTCCAAATATTGGACCAGGCTATCCGTCCTCCAACTTTTAGAAACTTTATCCCATGTCTTCCCATTATTGAGTTCCCTTATCATGTCAATAACGAGTTGGGAGTCGCTTTCTACTTCCAGGTTATTGTGACCATTTCTTAACGCTATTCTTAGTCCTTGATAGACTACCATAAGCTCTGCTTCATTATTACTCATGCTACCACCATAGTATAATTATACCCATCTTGTTCTGCCTTGGTCATCTTGAAATATGCCTCCGAGCCCTGCCAGCCCCTGGTTGCCTCTAGAGGCTCCATCAAAATTCAGTTTGATGAAACTTACCGAGGGGCGAGAAAAGTGGATAGGGCTGATTCTGCCTATGTCAGGGCGTTTCCACATCTGAGGTGCTACCATTCCTTTTTATAAATTAAGCTTGTTCAAAATATGTTCTTCCCTAGGTGTCGTTTTCCAATCCTATTGACTCCATGTTTCCACTAGAATAGTTTCTCTTATATAGCGCAGGGTTCTTTTCCAGACCTTCTCTAGAGGCAACTCTTTGTTTTTAAAGATTCTCCTATTTCTTTCTTTCCATATCATCCATATATTCATGCCTACTACTAGACTCCAGGCTCTTCTTACCACTAGGCTTGTGAATTGACCTTGTCCCCATTGTTTAATTGTTTCTTTAATGTTTTGATGATCTCTATTTGTCTTTCCGAAGAGTCTCCTTATTTCTTCCCATTGTTGTTGGGCAACACGACAAGAGTTCAAGAGGTGTTCTTGCATTTCTAGATCCTGTTTACAGAGACAACATTTGGGAGGACCCTAAATTCCATGTTTTTGTAGTTGATCCCAAGTCAGAATTTGGCCTTTACCAACCAACCGTAGGAAGTGAGTCACTTTCGGCCACCAATTACCCTTCCATATTTGTTTCCATAGGGGTGTTATGTCATCTTGTTCTTGCTGTGTGATGAGATTATATGCTTCTTTGATTGTAAAGTTTCCCTTCATTGAATGACGCCATCTCAGTATGTCTGGACTTGTTCTAATAGCTATTTTCCTTGTCTTCATTTCTTTTATATACAACTCTCTTTGTTCCATATCAATATGCCTATCCCATTCTTCCAGATTTTTCCAAGTTCTCCAGGATTCCTCTTGGCAATCTTTGTTCCAGAATTCTCTAACATAGTTCAAACCTTCCTCTTTTTCCTTTTGGCATGTGTCTCTTAGAGCCTGAACATCATTTTCTCCCTTTGTTTCCACGCTTCATCCCAGAATTTGGCTGAATTTCCATTCCTAATTTCCCATAAGGCATGCTTGGATACTACATCTCTGCTTTGACTTGCTAGATTCCATATTGTCGAGCCTTTCAGGGTTTCCTCAAGTCTTAAGATTTCCTCTGGTGTAGCTGGCATGTTATATTTTTTGTCCAAATTCTTTTCCATAGGTCTCCCCCTCCCATCATCCATATGCACCAAAGCTTAGCCCCCATTACTTGGTTCAAAGAGTATGGATCTCTCAAGACCAATCCCCCTTCATCTTTACTCTTAACTAGGCCCTTCCAGGATATCAATGCCCACTTTCTTTGCTGCTTCGGTCCTCCCTAGAGGAATTTTTTGAATATCTCCACCATTTTGGCATACGCACCTTTGGGGGCAGCCATTGCCGAGAGTTGGTATGAATCGATTGTAAGACTTCTTTGACCAGTACTACTCTTCATGCTATATTCAGGGTTTTGAAGGACCAATTGGCCAATCTGCTAGTAAGTTTCTCAATGGTTTGTTTCCAATTTGCCATCTTAAGAATATTCAGGGCTAGCAGTGTGCCAAGATATTTTGTGGGCAATTCTCCAGAACGGAAACCCAATAATCTTGTTAAATGTGCTTTGACATTTTCTACGGTGTTGAAGAAATATATGCATGATTTCTCCTTATTGATTTGAATACCAGAAGCTTCCATGAAGTGGTCAAGGATCCCTTTTATTCCTTTTACTTCTCTCAGAGAAATTATGCAAAACAAAATGATATTGTCCACAAATTGTTGGTGTGTGATCGGGAGGTTATTCCCCCATATCTGGAGCCCTTTGATTTTCCTTTCCCGCAATTATTTTTTGATATATCTTCCTAACCCCTCTGCCACAATGATGAACAAGAAGGGGGACAGAGGATCCCCCTGTCATAGTCCTCTAGAGGCCTTGAAGCTTGTAGATGGCAATCCATTCAGGAGAATGGAGAAATTTGGGGTAGAGATCATGTCAGAGACCCATTTTATCCATCTATTGTAGAATCCGAAGGCCGCTAGTACTGATTTAAGGTATGCCTAGTTCAGACAATCATAAGCGTTGGAGAGGTCCAATTTGATCATCATTCTAGCTTCTTTTTTGGTTTTCAAAGAATGCACTACTTCTTGTGATGCTACCAATCCATCCGGAATTTGATGCCCTTCCACGAAACCTGTTTGTTTCGGGAAGATTATGCTAGAAACGATAGGCTTAAGTCTTATGGCCATAAGAGTTGCAATAATTTTATATATTAAATTAAAAAGGGAAATGGGTCTAAAACCATGGGGATCTTCAGACTTAGTAGTTTTGGGAATAAGAGACAAGAGAGTTGAGTTTAAGCTTGGACATACCTTCTGGTTTCCTCGAGATTCTTCCACCACGTCCAGAATGTCTTATCCCAGGAATTTCCATCCTGCCTGGTAAATTTCCATTGTGAAGCCATCTAGTGCAGGAGATTTATTCTTCTTCATCCCTTTCACGATCTCTTCCACTTATTCCATAGTTGCTGCCCTCATAAGAGCTAGGTTTTGATCTCTGGTAATCATACTTGGTATCTCATTGAAAATTCTCCCAGTAGCCTCTGTTCTGTCTTCTTGGGGTTCCATAAGGAGGTCTTTGAAATGACTTACCAGGGTTTGTTCCATTTCCTTATGTTGAATTAAGCAAAGTCTTTCTTCGTTCTTTATAGATAAGATTATGTTTCTCTGTCTCTGCTGGATCATTGCCTGATGGAAGAAATTCATGTTCCTCTCCCCTTCTGGGAACCAGTTTACTCTTGATTTTTGTCTCCAAAGAATCTCCTCCTATTTCCTTCTTTATTCAATTTGGCCGATCAAAATCCCTTCCTCTCTAGCAAGTTCCTCACTTCTACCTGCTATTATAATTTCTTGTTGAAGTTTCTTCATCTTCTGGTCTAAAAGCTACTAGTCTTTGAGGATGTTTCCAAATTCCTCTTTGTTCCATTTTTTGATTTTCTCTTTCAGTTCCTTTAGTTTTAATTGGAAGGTCTACATCTTGTTTCTTCCCCTTTGTTGGCTTTGTTTCCACCATTCTTCCACTTTCATGATGAACTTCTGGTGTGTGAGCCAGAAGGCCTCAAACCTGAAAGGAAATTTCTTGGGGCTAGCTTTAATGTCAAGTTCCAGTTTAATCGGCCTATGGTCAGAACCCATTCCTGATAGTATCATTGCTTCAATGAATATGTCCCGGTTTATGATCTATTTTGATATTAAAAATCTATCCAGTCTCGAGGCAATTTGGTGAATGCCTCCTCTTCTGTTGTTCCATGTGTGAATCCCATTTATCGTTGGTAAGTTGACCAGTCTTTGTTCCACAATCATTTCTCCGAAGGCTTCCATATCTGAATCTGATCTTCTGAGGCCTCCTCTTTTCTCCTTTAGAAAAGTGATCATGTTGAAGTCCCCTCCAACAATCCATGGAGTTTCTGGGAAGAGGGTTCGGATTTTTTCCAAGTTCTGAAGGAATATCCTATGTTCTCCCGGTATATGTGAACCATATACACCGGTGAGAAAGACCCATTCCTAAGATCCAATATTCCTGAATTTTCCTAAAAGAATTCGAGGTATACTGACCCAATTTTCAAATTGAATCTCCTATGGGTTCTAGAGAATTGCCAGGCCCCCTGCACTACCTATGGCATCCTGACCTATTATCTCATAGTGCGGCTTGAATTTTCTCATAATATCTTTTAATTTCTGTTCGCTAACATTTGTTTCTTGGACTATCATTATATTGGGCTTATCTTTCTTAAGTCTCTCTTTCAAATATCTCTATTTCCCCCTACTATTCAACCCTCTAATATTCTAGGTTGTAATTATCATTTTAACAATTTGAGGGGTTGTTGGAATACCTCCGATAGAGGTACAACTCTTCCTGAGTTTACCAAAATTTCTCCAACCATTTGGATGGTCTCACTCATAGGTCGTCTTCTTCGTTTGCTTCCTCCCTTCCTTGCAGTACTCGCATCTGTGCTCTGGCCTCCTTGCGATCCTAGGTGTTCTAGCTAATTTATTATGACTACCCCTCTTTTCTCCTTGTATCTTTGGAACATGTCTTTGTATAATTGCTTTTGGTCTTCTGGGATGAATCTTTCATCCAGATGTCTCCATTCATGTAGAAGTCTCTTCATGACTTGTTCCTCTTTGCTTCCTTTGTCCTTGTGTGGGTCGATCTCCATTTGGGTCTAGTCTTGAGGGTTTTCTGTTCTCTCCCCTTCCTTCTCAAGTTCCATACCTGTTTGCGATTTATTTAATCCTTTGTTTATCTTTATAGGCTCTGTTGTTTCTTCTTCACTTTCATCACCTTCCACATCCATTTCCTCTTCTTGTAATATCTCGAACGTATTTTGAGTTTTCTAAGTTAATTTCGTAGAGGGTGGTTTCTGTTTAGTCGGTCATTTTTGAGGTTTTCTCTGACGAAGCACTTCTATAAACCCTTCATCATCCTCCCCATTTTTTGCTTCCTCCTTCTTGGCGTCCTCCTTTTTCCCAAGATCTGTTGTTGCACCATTAGCATTCAAAGGGCATGATTTGAAGAGATGACCGTATTCATGGCATCTTTTGCAGCGGAATGGAATATGCTCATAATCCACTGGTTGTTGCCACACCTCATCGTGATATTCCACTTCAATATAGTCTGAAAGCGGTTCTATGATATTCATCTACACACAGATCCTGGCGTAGGACATATATCTATCTCTTCTGGTGGTTTCTGCCACCTAGACAAAAGTCTCGATTGAGTTCTCAATACCCTCCAGAATCTTTGGATCCCAGAACTTGATTGGGAGCCAAAACAACCTTACCCATATTGGTGTTGCTAACATTTTCTCCTTTTCTAGGTTATAGAATTCTTCCCAGCGTCTCATAAAGAGACCTGCATTGTTGAAGAAGTAGGGTCCCTCCTCAAAGACTCTCTCCTTATCTTCCAGGTTGGCAAAAATGATTGTGAAGAAGCCCTTAGCCCCTAATTTTAGGTCAATATGCCCCTTGGGCTTCCAACTCTGTTGTATCCATTTGGCCAGTTCTTTCTTAGATGGCCATGTCCCCACAAACTTATAGATCAAAGCGTGATCTTTCATATATCCTCTGTATTCTTCGAGTTTGTTGTTTGGGATTACAAACCTAGGTTTTTTCATCGCTCTAGGCATGCATCTGTTTCCCAACCCTGCTTGCCATCGAGCCCCCATGACCGGCACGTCCTTGCTTCATTTCCCTGTGCCTCTAATCGATTCATTCCTGCTTGACTCTCCTGTTGCTACATTTTTATAGGGGGCGATCTCTCCCCCTCCCACCCGACTCTGTCATTTATTTTGTTAGTCCCACCTATTTTCTGGCTACCTTCCTACAATTGAGACGTAGCTCTGACCTGTCCTGATCTGGTGTAGGTGGCTACAGGCTATACCTGCACCTTGTCTAGGCTCAGGTCTTCTAGAGGAAAACCATGCCGAAACCCTAACCCTAAGCGCTTACCTTCATCGCGCTTTTCCTGTCTGCTCTCTCCTTATTTTATGTGTTCTATTTCTCTGTAATATATAATTTTCTAACAAATTGGGTAGTTGAAGTAAACATTGAACTAAATAATAGAGAACATTATAATTTTATGAAATAAAAGGCAACTGTATACTTTCCATGTCATAATTCCTATAATTTGATGCCCAATGTGTTATTATGAAGATCAAAAAGAAATAGATAGGGTGAAAAAGGATGCCAAAAAGAACCAATTGTAAGGTTCAACATTCCCCCACATGGAGGCCATTGCATGTTCTCATGCAAAAATTCAAAATTGATGAACCCTTCATGTTACTGAACTTCTTCAGATACTTGAGCCAAAACATCTAGATTTGTCTTCCATGTTTTCTTCTTGGTGACTGCCATTCTCGATTTCTTCATCAGAATATTATACTTCAGACTTATGAATTTTCTCTTAATGGATTTGTTCTTATTTTTTAGCTTCTTATTATTTTTGTACCATAGACCTAGATGTAAGAGAATGTTGTCATTCTTGGTTTGCTATATTTCATTATGTACTTTCAATGTTTCATGCTCCTATTTTAAGTGCTTGTTTAGTGTCTGCAATTCATAAATCTCCTATTTGAGAGTATTTATAATTGGAGGTTCTTGTGGACTACCAGAATGAAATTATTTTTCCTGATTTGAAGAGGATGTAGTGGCCTTTTCTGTAGCACTCTTCTCCAAATATTCTATATAATCATATATTTCTTGTTGGACTGGGTCAATTTTGGGTGTTCTTCTGCTAGACTATATATTGGTGAAAAATGCTTGGTGATGGATACCTTGGCTCTTATTCTTCCTCCAAATTGACAAATTCTTTGGACTGTCGAGATGGTTCCTTCATTGTTTTATTGAGTCTTGCACTGCTCCTTATAATGGATGAGGTCTTAGTAAGAGGAATTTTCTTTTGAATTTCCCTTTGTTCTCCCTTTGCTTGCTTTGTTTCCTCTGTTTTTCTTTTGGCTATGCTTTCTTCCTTATCACTGGTCTTCTTTCTTCTAACATTTCTCTTTTTGAGATTTTCTAATACATATGCAAGGGGAGTTTCATCTTTTCAGGGTTGCTCTTGTTATAGAGGTAGGTCGTCATTTGGTTTTATAGATAACCTTCTTCTACTTCTCTTTACTTTGTCGCTGGGTTCTTCCCGTTCTACCTCTTTAAAGTGGTTTATTACTAAGAAACTTTCCCAATCATCTCCTATATTTTTGAGGTGGGCTTCAATCAGAATTTTTATCAGATTGATTCTCAATAGATTGTATTTTTCTCTGAGTGTTACTAGTCATTTTCTTCAAACTATTGAGTATGAAATAAGGAAAATTAATTTTATTCCCTTCAAGGAAATGCATCATCAACTACACATGATAGAAAAACATATTGCCAAATCTACCTTCACAAGTAACAAATTTTTGAGTGACCAACAATAAATTTCTCCATTTGTTTTTAAGAGCTATACTTGGGATTCCTTTCTTAAAGACTGAAGTGTCCATACCTGGGTTTTTGTGAAATGTTCTCCATTCAATTCCTTCAATTCCTTAGTTCTTGAACCATCTTTAACCAACCCTATGTAGCCCGGTTATTTCTTTTATGAAGGATTTTGTCAATACGATCTTCATATCTCCAATTTATGCCTCAAATCCATTAAATACTCAGGAAAAAGACTTTTAACTTGTTTGTCATAGCCATCAATTTTATCTATATACTCCAACCATTGTGCCTGCTCTAATATCTTTCTAACTTGTGGATAACCCTCCAATAATTTATTTCCATCTGACTTTTTCCTCACAATAACCTCCATGTTGGAGAAGACTTAACCCGCAACTAATTTTTTTGACAAGGTTATTGATGAGCCTCAGTATTGCAACAAGAATGTTGCAACTCCCAAGACTACCAACTTTAATTATAAACTCGGGTTTCATACAAACTTAAGAGGTATCAACACTATATGTGCAACATACAATGCATCCTTCCCTTGCTGCCATGATGTAATGGAGTGCATGTACTGAAATCAAATCCTAAACTAATTGAAAAAAATTGTTGGTTTGTGTTATATTCTTTCCACGACTAGCCCACGTAGTTAACCAGGGGGTTAGAGGGGGGGTAGAGCCCCTCTGATTGTGTATCGGGGGGGGTCACAGGGGGTTTGAGGCAGACCCACCTATGGTTTTGTGCATGATTTTCGCACATGTTTTTGGATGCGATGGTTTTCGGTCCATGGTATTGGACGTGATGGTTTTTGGTCCATGGTATTGGATACTTTGGCATGTATAAATATGTATTATAACATTGAAAGGAACATAATGAAAAATCAAGTTGGTAGTCCCGGTTTTGGGTCCTGGTTTTGGGATCCACGGGAAAACCTCTGTGTATATTTGTTTTATATGTTATGCTCTCACATTGCTTATTTTCTGTGTTTTAGAATTTGTATGCAGGTAATTTCTATATGGGGTTAAAACCTACATTTGGTATCAGAGCTATTTTGGCTTCAAGGGGACAACTTTGTTGCTGAGGGGTTTCGCTTAGGCCTGTGGTAGACCTTGTTCAGTGGGAGATCTGCGAGATTGATTCTAGTGGTGAAAGAAGATGGCGAGCAATGGAAAGATAGAGATCGAGAAATTTAATGGTTAGATTTTTGAGTTGTGGAAACTCAAGATGGAGGACCTGTTGGTGGATAAAGCTCAATGGATCACGGTAGATCTGGGTAATAAACCAACAGGAGTGTTCGATGAAGAATGGAAGAAGTTGGCACAAAAGGCAAAGATCACAATATGATTGTGTGTCTTAGATCCATTATTGTAGAATGTATCAAGGGAAGCTATGGCGAAGGCTTTGTGGGACAAGTTAGGGACTATGTACCAATCTAAGTCTCTGGTGAATAAATTGTTCCTGCAAAAAAAGTTGTATAACCCGAGGATGAAAGATGAATACTCGGTGACAGAGCATCTAAATGCATTTAATACTGTGGTAAGTTAGTTATCGTCTGTTGATATCAAAATTTCAGATGAAGATAAGTGCATCAGTTTGTTGTTTTCTCTACCAGATTCATGGGATAGTCTGGTTATTGCAATAGGTAGCAATGCAACTGCCTTGCAGTTTGATGAAATAGTCTTAGCCCTACTGACGAAGGAGATGAGATGAAAAAATATGGAGAGCGAGAATGGTGATGGCTTGTCTGTACGAGGATGGTCCCAGAATAGAA
>APFE031237783.1:36215-109607 GCA_000404065.3 Pinus taeda
ATTTATTTATATTTTTATTAATTTACCATACCTCTTTTATAAATATGGTATTTGGGCCTTTGGCCCACAAGATTCACTTAAATAAAACCTATTCTTGAAAATGGGCGAATGGATTCACTTAAATAAAATCTACTCTTGAAAATGGGCGAATGGAAGGTTGTAACTCCTAATTTCAAGGGCTAAATTTACCTTTTTTACCCTCTCCCTTAAAATAAGGTGGGCTATTTGAGGTGATTTGTAAAAATGTACTATGATACAAAATATTCGCCCACTAAAAATCTAAAACCCCTTAATTTCGCCAAAGGGTGAACATTCGCCCCTAAAATCACCCCTATTCGTGGCTTTGTTGATGCAGACTGGGATGGAGATTTGGATCAGAGAAGATCTACAAGTGGCTATGTGTTTAACCCATTTTGAGGTACAATCAGTTGGATGAGTAAGAAACAATCTGTAGTGGCGCTATCAACTACAGAGGCATAATACATGGTAGCCACTCATGCAAGCAAGCAAGTGGTTTGGTTATAGAGACTGTGTTCAAGTATGGGTTTAGTACAGGGAGCTATAAGGATAGACTATGACAACCAAAGTGCAATTTTCTTGGCGAAGAACCCTACATATCATTCAAAGACAAAGCACATTGATGTTCAGTATCACTTTGTGAGGGATATGATAGAAGACAAAAAGGTGTTGTTGGTAAAGGTGGACACTGTGAAGAATATTGCAGATGCATTAACAAAATCTGTGAGCTTTGAGAATTTCTCTTGGTGTAGAGAGACAATGGGCGTTTCAGGGCGGGAAAAATGACTAAGCTCTCTTGTAGCCCCCTGTGGAAAGAAAACAACAAGTGGGAGAATGTTGGGTTGTGTTATATTCTTTCCACGACTAGGCCATTTAGTTAACCAGGGAGTTAGAGGGGGGGAAGAGCCCCCCTTCGTTGCACCAATTGTGTAGCGGGGGGGTGTCACAGGTGGTTTGAGGCATACCCGTAACCCTACTTTATGGGGTCTGGAGCAGCGGCCTGGAAAATTTTGGTTTTGGACCCTAAGTTAGGATGGGCGGACCCACCTATAGTTTTGTGCATGATTTTCGCACATGTTTTTGGACATGATGGTTTTTGGTCCATGGTATTGGACGCAATGGTTTTCAGTCCATGGTATTGGATGCTTCGACATGTATAAATATGTATTATAACATTGAAAGGAACATAATGAAAAATCAAGATGGTAGTCCCAGTTTTGGGATCCAGGGGAAAATCTCTATGGATATGTGTTTTATGTGTTATGCTCTTGCATTGTTTATTTTCTATGTTTTAGAATTCGTATGCAGGTAATTTATGTACGGGGTTAAAACCTAAAAAAATGAAAGGCTCAAAATGGAAACCTTAACTTATTGCAAGAAAGAAAGTATAAGGAAATAAACCTATTCTAATTGCATAAAGATCATGAACTAAATGTAAGCCATTACATTTCAAAGAGTTTATATCCATTAACAGAGTTCATTGGAGGTGGTAATCAAGAAAATCATCATTGTATTATCCAATCTATAAATCTGTCCATTAAACCAAATCAGTGAAATATTTTGCACGGGTAAAGAGGTTAGTTCTAAGTGGTCTTTAGTCTTTGCTAATCATTTATTTAGAGCCTAGGGGTCTTGATTCAACTCTAAGAGATAATAACCAAGCTTCTTGAGCAAACCTGGGCAAGTAAATGCATGTTGGAAGGCCACTATAGGGAACTGCAAGATGTTAAAGATTTACTATAGGAAGTTATAATTCATCCAATGACCTAGCAAATAAAATCCAATTTGGACGGGACAATTTTTTTATTATTGAATATTACTCCTTAGGTCTCCATTCCAAGTGGAGTCACTAAAAAAGACCTCTATTAACCCTTGCTAAAAAATAACATAAAATTACTAGTCTAAAATATAGAAATTCGAGAACTAGTGAGCTAGTAAATATATCAAATGCCTAACCTAATCAACTGCAAATGAAATGGGGTATTTTTTTTTATTAATTAGAGTGTTTTTATGATCTAATGAAAGTGGAAACAACTTGATTGAATCTCGTTAGCATGCTCTAAAAAATAATAGAAATTTATTGTTCTTTGTCAAAAAGGAGTTCCAGAAATCTAGATTTGGGAATAAGAAAACTAATCCAAGTAGATCAATGATTAATATGACCTTCCAAATCTTTTCCAAGGATGAAATGATGCTTTTGATCTTGCAAAATAACTTACACCAACCATTTAAACCAATCCTACAACAAGAAATCATTAAAACTAAATGCATAAATATAAAGAACAAAGAACAATAGATGCATGTGATAAGAAGTGAAAAGAAGAAAAGAAAATGATATGAAAAGGATCTGAGGCTACTGGGATGGCCAAGCCAAGGGAAAAACAAAGTACTATGGATGAGCCCAAGACTTAGAAGCTAGACATGGCACCAATCTTCATTATTTCCATCAATATAATTACATCCCTGCAAGAAATGACAATGGAGTTGCAAAAATACGAGTTCTCTCCACTTGAAAACTAATAAAAATCCACCCCTAGAGGAAAATTCGACTTTGTAATTATACAAAATAATTAGGAATCATTCCCCATGAAATGAGAAAGTTTTCCCCACCAAAATCCCTTCATTAGTGGATCTGGTTCCCAATACTAGGAATCTGCATTAAATGGCAAGGAACACATTCCTGGATTTTCTCAATCATTGGATCTCCACAATATGTTGCATAATTCCATAATATCTTGTTGATTTATTATTTAATATTGATCCTCTTGTAGTAGGGAGAAAGCCCCTAAATTATCTCCTCCTCCAAATCTTCATAATCTGCCCAATATTCTCACAATATTCCACAAAAATAAACAATATTAGGCACAAATATGTAGTTATTCATAAACCTTCCTAATGAATGTATTAAAGTTAAAAATACATTATCTAATGCAAAAATAAAGGTTTAATGTGCTGAATGATGGTCATATGGACCTTAGAGGCATGGGCCTTAATTTATGTCTAATTTAGAGGCCCATCACACCTTCTACTGAAAGTGTTTCTCATCCTCTGAGTAGCTTTGTGACCTCATTGTGCCTCTTTCATGGCCATGGTGGCCTTTCTCTTATGCATTCCTCAGTCCTTTCTCTTAAGAATTTTAGCTGTTAGTTCTACAAGGACAAGCACAAAAATGTAGTTGTTCCTTTCATGATTGTCTAACAGTCTTTCAAGAAAAAACATAGCTTTCCTCTTTGTAAGTGAACCCTGTTGGCTTGTAGATCCATTTCATTCATATCCCATCCCTTGAAACCTTCATTCCATTTTCACTTATTTTTCCAAAATTGCTTGCACATAGAAAAAATCACAGTGTTTCTTGAAACCATTAGCCTACTTTCTTCCCCTTATTCAAGATGGGTTCTTGAATATTTTTCAGTTTGGCAAGGTCTTCCACATCCTTTTCCAACCTTTTTCTACCTTGTTCCACCATTTGGAAACCTATGAAACCTTCAAAATTCCTTTAGATGAGAACTAGGACATCCTATAGTAATTCCTGTAAAAACTACAAGAAACCCTGTTAAAACTACAAGAAACCCTGTTAAAATCCGTTTTGAGCAGAAATGATAGTCTGAGCCTAAGTTAGGCCCGCAACTTGACTTCCATGCCTTTCTTCAATTTCTATAACATATTTTAGGCCTTGGGAAAAATCTAGAAAGAGATTAGAGACCTATTGGAAAATGTCTTTTCATTACTATTGTTTGAGTTCTATTTTGATGGTGAATGCCTTCTTGCCTTTTGTTGCCTTCTTGTTTTTTTTGCCAGGATGATTTCCTAATGGCCTTGAGGTTCTCTGTTTTGATTAGGTCTCTCTTAAGCACTTCAATTTTTGGTTTTAGCACCGTTTGTCCCTTTCTTCCTTCTTGTAGCAACATTTTGTTTTCCTGTAGTAGCCATTCCTTCTCTTTTAGAGTCTTCTAACTATATGGGAGTGATGAAAAATAATGTAGAGGTTTTGGGGGATAATTCTAGGGCTTAGAGGGACTAGTGTAGGTTTTTGAAAATGGAGAGGATATGCTTTATGTGTTTTTTTCAAGAAATTTTCAAGGTGAGACAGAGTGTAGGGTTTGTTCTTGAAAAATATCAAATTTTTTCTTCTAAAATGGGATAGATGAGTGATGGATAGATAGTGGATATGAAGTGGATGGAGGGCTTGGAGTGCTATGGTGACTTGGCCTTTGAAGAAAAAAATTCCGTTGTTCCCATTCAACGAAATCACCACCCTTCCTAATTTGACTTTTCCACATTGCATGAGTGAAGGAGTGAGATGCAATTAACTAGTTCAAGGTGGTTGAGACTACTGAACCATCGTTAGCTTATAAAACCTCATTTCTCATGCATTGACAAAAAATTTCTAATTATAATATGCTCAAGAGAAGAGGTCAAGAATATTGCATACCTATACCTACCTGATAGTTGTTGGAGAGGCATGCATGTTGTTGTTGAGTTGATGATTGATCATTGCTTCCCTGGAGTTGCTAATTTTCTTTGCTTGCTTCTCCACGGATCTTCATAGCTTGCTGATTCTTTGATTGATAAGGTTGTAGCGTGAAATTTTCTTTCAAGTCTTCAATATTTTGCTGGTGGAGTGGATGGACTGCTTCCCAAGGAGAGTGTTCCCCCTTTCCAATCTTCAGAAATGACTTCATTTTTCTCAAGATGGCTAGATCCTCTACTGTGTGAGTGAAAAAATAATTGATGCTGAAATCTGTTGTAACTGTGTAGGTTGTTTAAAGTAGAAATCCTCTTCCTGTAGTAGTCATTTAATTCCTATTCAAGACCTCACTGATGCATTTGTAATTGATGTAAATTCATAAGAGGTATAAGGACATGGTTAAAATCATCAAGAGGTGGTGTAGGTGGTGGAAACGTTGATGACAATTTTTTTTTTTCATGTAAGACAGAGTAGAATTTGAAGATGGATTTTGATTAGATGGAGTGGATGAGTGACGAAAGTGGTGTTGGGGGCCTATATCAACCTTCCCTAAAGAATACATGAACTTTTGACCCATTTCTCCAATCATATTTCCTCTTGTAACTTATTCTCGGCCATCCTATAGTACTACATGATCTTCTTGTAGTAATTCAGGATAACCTCCTGTACCAGACTTGTTTTGTCCATATCTCCCAAACAGTAGAATGGATTTACCTTAAATTTTTTGAGCATGTTTCCATCATCCTTATGCACCTCCCTATAAACAATTTTGGCCAATGGATGCACGAATCTCGAGAAAAATTAAAACTGGATGAATTTTATGGGGGTCAGTTTCTTGGAAAATGTGCACTAGAATTTGCTGAAATTGTTTGGGTATGTTACCATCATCTATATGCATCTCCCAATGAAACAAATTTTTAAATAGTTGCATGAATATCGATAAAATTCAAAAATGTTTGTAGTTGATGGAGGTCGATTTCTCGAAAATTGTGCATTCAAATTTGCTAAAATTGTTTGAGCATGTTACCATAATCCATATGCATTTCCACTTACAACAACTTGGAAAATGGATGCATGGTTTTGACAAAAATAAATTTATGCTCTATGTATTCCTGTTTCTTGTAGTAAAACAGAGCATTCATGTAGTTTTTAGGACAAGAAGGAAAATGAGTGGTAAAAATTTGGGAATGATGAGTGGATGGTGGAAATAGATGAGGGTGATGGATTTGCATGGCCTTGGCCCTTCTGGAGCATCTGAGCAAAGGAGGAGAAAGTCCAAGTTTGACTTCCTTTAACTAGAATTTTGACGAAAATTTTCTTTTCTTTGGTGCCAACTTGTTTTTGTTGCTTGTAGATGTTGGAGAGAACTTACATTCATCAGAGAGATACATGGAGCAAATAATTTTTTTTTAGGCCTACTATTTGCTTCAATGAGGTTTTCAACTAGTAGGTCTACCCAAACGCCTCAAATAAGGTTTTCACCTAAGATTTTTTCTTTTTCTCCTTTTTTCTTTTTTTTGCAACCCATTGACCGCCTCATGGAGGTTTTTAGGCGCTTCAAAGGAGGTTTTCACCTGAGATTTTATTTTTTCCTTTTATTTTTTCATTTTTACTTTTCTTTTTTCTACCCTACTATACTTGAAAAACAAAGTCACTTTCAAGTATAAGAATGCTTCCAATGGAGCCATGTACACATCAAGATGATAGAAAAACTAATGTGTTAAGGCTTGAAATGTATGCTTTGACATGTACTTGAATTTGAGAGATAAAATAATTTGACTTTGATGATATCAAGCACAATTGAATAAGAGAGTGATGCTTCATATTGTTGATTTTCTGGAACCAAACCTCAATATAACTTTGATGTCATTAGTTTTCTTGCTTATCTGGACCATTCTTCATGTCTTGTTCTACCATGACCTTCAAATCTTCCTGTTTTTGTTGATTGTTCTCTTGAATACATGAAGGATTTAGTGGTAACCATGAGGGATATTTCTCAATTTTTGATTTTGATGTCTACTCTTCATCAAGTGCAGCCCATGATTCTTTGGTCTTCTCTTTTGAATCTTCTTTTTCTGCATGTTGTCCTTCAATGGCATCAAGAGAATCTCTTTTTTGTAATATATTTCCTGAGCTAAGATGAATACCATTGAGATCAAGAGGAGATATTTGGAGGTGTTGTACCTCAACATTGTAAGTGGGTTGAGCTACCTCATTGTGTGGGTTTGGAAATGGTGGTATAGGTAGTTGAGTGGGAGTGGATATTTGAGATGGATGTGCTTGGGTTTGTGATTGTGGTGGAGGTAGATGGTAGGGATAACATGTAGTTGGGAATGGAGGATACTGAGGAAAACATAGAGGATATTGTGGATGGATCCCATAAGTTCCTTGTCAACCTTGTTGCCAAGATTGGTTTTGGGGTTGAGATGGCCAATGTTGCCAAGGAAAGGGTGTGTTCCAATTACATTGAGATGGATGTGCATAAGATTGAAATTATGAATTTGGTTCTTGCATCATATTATGTTGAATAGGCTTCCATGGTCCTCTTGGACCTACATAACTTAGTTGCATTGGAAATCGACTTGCTCCATTGTCCTCTTGGTAAACTTCCTTTAACATTGGTAATGAGGAGAAACATTTAACATCATGTGATTCTGCATGGACAACACAAATATCAATATCTTCTTTTTTCTCATTTTGTATTCTTAACATTTCTACTTGTTTGGTTAGATTGCTAAGAATTTATGTTTTAAATTCATCAAACAAATTTCCAAGTTTAGCTTGACTTACTGACCTTGATGCTAATTTACTTACTATCACTCTTCCTCTTCATATGTGTTTGCATGTTTCACAAATTTCTTCATATGATAATTGGTATACATCACCTCTACTCATGATATCAAAGAGATCAATCCATTCATCCCTAATTGTTCTAATTAAGAGGGTTTTTAGTGTGTCGAATCCTAAATGATGTAGTTTCATCCTCTTAACATTATACATGAACCTCTCTCTTAGATCCTCAAGGCTCTCATCTTCTTTTTTATTCATTCTAAATATTTCTTCTTTAAGATCATGATCTTTATATTTTTCTAAAAATATATTTTGCATCTTACTCCATGATCTTATTGAATTAGTCCTTAAACTCATGAATCATTTAATAGGTCTATCCTTTAATGTTGTTGGAAACAATCTCAGTTTTTGAATGTTTAACAAGTAACTATAAGATCTACAAATAATTTCAAATTCAAAGAGAAATATTTGCGGATCCATTGATTTTAGACCATGAAATTTTGGAAGAAAAGATGGAGGGATATTCTTCATGTGCACATTAACATTAGTATCTTGAATGCAAAATCTGAGAGGATCTTCCTCGTTGTCATCATATCCATCCATTTCTTCTAAATTCTTTGTCATATCTTCTTCTCGTACTTGCAAAAGTGGATGGTGATGTGGCACTTACTGCACCATGTGATCAAATGGGGGGGTGGGTTGGTGTTGAATTATTTTTTGTTTGTTTTTATTATTGAATGAAAACACTAATGCGATGAACTTTTCTATATTTGAAATGAAATATGCCTAATGATTTTTGTTTTGTTTTTACATAAAGTAAAAGGAATGAATCAACTAGGGAAGAAAACAATGCATACTTTGACAGCTCCTTGGTAACGACACCAAAAACTGATGAGCTTCGACATTGCAACAAGAATGTTGCAATTGGCAAGTCTACCAACTTTAATTATCAAACTAGGGTTCTTACAAACTTAAGAGGTATTGAAACTATATGTGCATCATACAACGCATCATTCATTTGCTTTCATGATGTAATGGATTGCATGTACTAACATCAAGTCCTAAACTAATTGCAAAAAATGAAATGCTCGAAATGGAAACCTTAACCTATTGTTAGAAAGAAAGTACAAGGAAATAAACCTATTATACTTGCATAAAGATCATGAAATAAATGTAAATCATTACATTTCAAAAATTTTAGATCCATTAACATAGTTCACTGGAGGTGGAAATCAAGAAAATCATCATTGTATTATCCAATCCATAAATATGTCCATTAAACCAAATCGTTGAAATGTTTTGCATGGGTAAAGAGGCGAGTCATAAGTGGTATATATTCTTTCCCAATCATTTATTTAGAGGCCAAGGGTATTTATTCAACCCTAAGGGAAAATAACCAAGATTCTTGAGAAAATCTGGGCAAGTAAATACATGTTAGAAGGCTACTACAGGAAATTACAGAACGTTAAAGATTTACTACAAGAAGTTATAATTCATCGAATGACCCAGAGAATAAAATCCAAATTGGATGGGATTTTTTTTTATTGACTAGGATGTCTCCATTCTCAATTCCAAGTGGATTCACTCAAAAAGACCTTTGTTAACTCATGCTAAAAAATAGCAGAAAATTACTAGTCAAAAATCTAGAAATTTGAGAACTAGTGAGCTAGTAAATCTATCCAATGCCTGCCCTAAGCAAATGAAAATTCAATGGGGTAATTTTTGTTATTAACTAAAGTGGTTTTGTGATCTAATGCATGTGGAACCAACTCGATTTAATCTTGTTATCATGCTCTAAAAAATAGTAGAAATTTACTGTTCTTAGCCACAAAGGAGTTCCAGAAATATAGATTTGGGAATAATAAAACTAATTGAAGTAGCCCAATGATTAATATGACCTTCCAAAGATTTCACAAGGATAAAATGATGCTTGGGATCCTGCAAAATAACTAACATCAACCATTTAACTCAATCCTACAACAACAAATCATTAATACTAAATGAAGAAATAGAAAGAAACAAGAGTAAGAGATGCATGAGAATAACAAGTGAAAAGAAGAAAAACAAATGATACAAAAGGGCTTTGAGGCTCCTAGGATGGAAAAGCCCAAGGAAAATCATATTCCTATGGAAGATACCAAGACTTAGAAGCTGAATGTGGCACTAATATTCATTATTTCTATCAATAAAATTACATCCCTACAAGAAAATACAATGGAGTTGCAAAAATACGAGTTCTCTCCACAAGAAGACTAATACATATCCACCCTTAGAGGAAACTTCGACTTGGTACTTATACAAAATGATTAGGAATCATTCCCCATGAATGGAGGAAGCTTTCCCCACCAAAATCCCTTGATTAGTGGATTTGGTTGCCCATACCAGGAATCTACATTAAATGGCATGTAACACATTCCTAGGTTTTCTCAATCATTAGAGCTCCACAATTTGTGCCATAATTCCATAATATCTTGTTGATTTATTATTTAATATTGATCATCCTGTAGTAGGGAGCAAGTACCTAAATTATCTCCTCCTCCAAATCTTCATAATTTGCTCAATATTCTCACAATATCTAACAAAAATAAATAATATTAGGCACAAATATGAAATTATTCATAAACCTTCCTAATGAATGAATTAAAGTTAAAAATACATTATCTAATGCAAAAAGAGAGGTTAAATGTGATGAAGGATATTCAGATGGGTTGTAATTTATGTTTAATTTAGAGGCATGGACCTTAATTTATGTTCAATTTAGAGGCCCATCAGTTTTGAAGCAAAAATGGCTTCAGAAATCAGAGTATGGATGTGAGCAAAATTGTCAATGGAATGGAGTGGAAAAGGTTTCGGGAAAAGAGAGTATGAATGAGGGTGGAATTATCAATGGAACAGGGTTTATGCAATAGAGTGTCTACGTAATGATGAGTGGTAAATGGGTTTATGACTAACTTTGTTGACAAGACAAAGTATTTATGTTTAAGTCTGAAGTTGGTATAGTAATGATTACTTTAAGTGGTGGTAGAAGTGTCTATTTTATTTCATAATCTAATGTTTCTTACCTTTATTATTTATTATCTAATATTTACATACCTTTATATTCGTGATTCTGATGTTTTGACTTATCTTTGTAGGTTGTCCTTTGATGCCTTCAACTGCAAGCTTGATCATCTTCTTCTTATTACAAGATCTTCAATTGTCCTAGTTGTTCTATGTTAATATCAACTACAGAAGTTTGTTAAAGTTACAGTTCTTCAACAATTATTTCGTATTGCTTATTTTGAAAGGAAAAAGAGGGTTACAGAAAATGGATTAGGAGTAGGGTTTAAAAAGAGAATCTAGGGTGGAAGAGTACTTGGTTTCATCCTCCACTTTTTGTATAACATGCCAACAATGTTTGTTTTCATGTTATACAATATATATATATATATATATATAATATCTATCTATATATATATATATATATATATATATATATTATATGTATATTATATCTTCATTTTTTTTTTTATTATATAAACAAAAGGCTTTTGCGAGTCAAGTTGGAGAGGAAGGAGAATCCTTCTTAACCACCTTCAAACCAATATTGTCTTGAATATGTTTAACAAACTCCTCCCTTGTCAATGGTTTGCGATAAATTCTCAATCGATGACCATTTACAAGGAAGGTCACTTTTTCTTCATCAATAGTTCTAATCCTGACTGCACCATTATCAAAGACAGTGTCAATCTCATAAGGCCAAAGCCAATGAGTTTGAAATTTTCCTTGAAAATCTTTAAAATTTGAGTAAAAATGTAATGCCCAATATCTTGGATGAAATTTCCTTTCTTTTATAAACTTGTCATGTCATTTGGATCTTTGTTGTTGAACTATGTTGGTTCCTTGAATAACATCATGTCTCATCTCATCAAGTTAGTTCAGTTTCTCCATCCTTTGTTTTTGTGCTTCAGATAGATCAAGACCCAATTTGACTGCTGTTTTGAAGGTCTTTACCTGGAACTCAATAAGACATAGGACTTGCTTCCCATAAACAAGTTCATAAGGAGTATGTCTTGTGGGGTGTTTCTCCATGTGGTACGGTATGCCCATAAAGCTTCTGGAATTTTTTTCTTCCCAATTTGTTCTCTATAGATGCACAATGTTGGCAATAATTGTTTCAATTACTTTATTGGTGGATTCCACCTCTCCATTTGCTTGTGGATGATATGGAGTGGAATTTTGATGTTTGATTTTGTATTCCTCCATTATCTTCTGTACCGACTTGGATTTAAATTGAGTACCCTGATCTGTGACAATTTCCCTTGGGACACCAAAACGGGTAAAAATATCATTGAAAAGAAATGAAACTACAACATTTTAAGTAGTAAAAGGAAGTTATTTAGCTTCTACCCATTTTGTAATATAATTAGTGCAAACAAGAATTTACCTTTTTTGTCTTGATGGTGGATTATTTAGACCAACAAAATCCATAGCCCATTTCTTGAAAGGTTCAATGAGTACCTAAGGTTGTAGAGGCATTTCATTTGAAGGAACAAGTTTCCCCATTCTTTGACAACTATCACATCTCTTAACATATTCCTTGGCATCCTTAAAAAGGGAAGGCCAATAATATCCTAAGATAAGGACTTTGTAAGTAGTTCTTTATGAACGAAATTTCCTCCACATGGTTCATCATGGCAAAACTTTCATATCTTCGGTACTTCATATTCTTTGACACATCTCCAAATGATTATATCAGGTCTTGTTTTGTACAACTCTTCATTTATCCATGAATATGATGCACTATTTTGAATAACCTTTATTTTCTCTTTAGGAGATAAGTATGTTGATAAATTCCCCGTAGCTAAATAATTAGAAATGTTTGCAAACCAAGGAGATTTAAAAGATACTGTAAAAATATATTCATCGAGAAAATTATGTTCTACAGGAGCATCGTTATTATCATTTTGAATCCTAGAGAAAATCAACAACTGTATTTTCTTTTCTAGGTCTATCCAAAATAATAATATTGAATTCTTGTAACAATAATAACCATCTTGTAATTCTTCCATTAGTGATTTGTTTATCTATTAAATATCTAATTGCAGAATGATCTGTACGTACAAAGGTGTCATAACTAGTGATGTAATGTCTGATTTTATTGATGGCATGGACAATAACTAAAAACTCCTTTTCTATTATAGTGTAATTTAACACTGTAGGAGTCAAAGTTTTATTGGTGTAGTAAATGACATAAGGAATTAAATCCTTTTGTCCTAATACAACTCCTAAAGTTGTATCAAAAGCATCAGTCGATCTGTGAAAATGCAGTTTTCAATTTGGTCCTCTTAGAATTGGTGCTTTAGGAATCTTTTCTTTCAATGTTTCAAAAGCTTTTTGGCAATCAAAATTCCAAATGAATTCACAATCTTTTGTGAGCAATTTAAAAAGTAGAGAGGCAATTTTCGTAAAGTTTTCTATGAATATTCTATAATAACTAGTAAAGCCAAGAAAACTTATAACATCTCTTTGACAAGTTAGAATTGATAATTTAGAAATAGCTTCTACTTTAGACGTATCCACTCTAATTCCATTCCCTGAATATGGTTTCCTAAAACAATTCCCTTAGTAAACATCATAAAACATTTTTTATGGCTTAATGAGATATTTTCTTCGTTACATATAATGATAACTTTTTCCAAATTTTTAAGAGGTTCTTCAAAGGAATTTCCATAGATAGTAAAATCATCTATTTAGACTTCCACACAATCATGAATTAAATTAGAGAAAATGCCTAAAACTGCCCTTTGGAATGTTGTAGGTGGATTACATAACGCAAAAGGAAGTACTTTGTAGGCATAGGTTCCTCATGGATAAGTAAAAGTGGTTTTATATTGATCTTCTAGAGCTACTTAGATATGGTTATATCCACTAAAACCATCCAAAAATGAAAAATATTTTTTTCTTACCAATGTATCTAAAACTTTATCTATAACAGGAAGTGCAAAATGATCTTTTAAAGTGACTTTATTCAATTCCGTATAGTCAATGCGTACTCCCCATTTTCAATTTCTTTTAGGAACAATTACCAATGGTGAAACACACTGGTTATCTCATATTGGATAAATGAAATTCATATTAATTTTTTTTTTTGTAGTTCCTCTTTAACGATTTCCCTTAAATTTGTATTCATTTTTCTTTGAGGTTGTTAGATTGGTTTGGAATTTTCTTCAATGTAGATATGATGTATATTAGTATTGGGATCAATGATTTTCATGTCAGTGTATTCCCGTGCATAAGAAGAGGAATGTTCATTTCTATTAGTTCTTCCTTTTGAAATTTTTCTAGATTATTATTGATGTTCAAAGTTTTTTCTGGAAAGATTTCTATTAAAGAATTGCCAAATTTTTCCATAGAATGTAATGGCAATGGACGAGATGATAAGTATTCAATGTTACATTGTTCTTGAAAACTTTGATTAGATTCACAATATGAGGAAGAATCATTATTTTCCATTAAATTCAAAATTTGAGCTTCTTCATCTATTTGTGAAGTAACAAAGATTGGGCGTATATCAATATCATCATCTATCCATTCTTCACTTTCTACCTCTATTGTTGTTTTTGGAGGAGGATATAATGTGAATTTTTTTTTTTTAACTTCCATAAGAAATAAACATATCATCAGATCTACAACTTATAAAAGCATCAGCTGTAGCTAACCATGGTCTTCCTAGAATCAATCAATGTTCCCCTAAATTATTCTTGGGTGTTAGAATCATAAAGTCAACATGATACTCCCAACAATCTAAGGACACAAATGTCTTCTAATACACCATCGGGTTTGATAACAGATCTATGTGCTAATTGCAATAATGTAAGTGTATATTGAAGATTAGGAAGTTTCAATTGATTCATGGTTTGTTTACTCATGATGTTTATGCTACTCCTAAGTCAATCAATGTATTTGGAATTTCGACACCATTGATGTGTGTTTTTACAATGGGACTTACTGGATCAAGATATTTTTGAATTAGTGTTTTTCCCATCATAATATCTGCAATTTTTCCAAATAACTGAATTCTTTTGACTTTTTTATCTTTCTTCCTAGTCTTTTAATACTTAACTCCCTAAATGTCTTTGCAAATATTGGTATTTCTTTGATAGTTTGTAACAAAGGATTTTTTATGCAAACATTCTTCAATTCATCTATCATATCATAATCACGCAATAAAATCTATTTTTCTACCTCTTTATCAATTTTCAATCTTTCGGGAAAATTTGGTGTTTGAATAGAAACTGAAGGTTGTTCTATAATGGGAGTTGATTTTATTGGAATGTCATTAGAATGTGCAAGGGTGGTTTGTTTTGTTTTTCAGATTCTTGAATAACAACTAATGGTGACTTTTTTTCTAATACTCTACCAAATCTAAGTTGGACATTGTTTAAATCTAATGGAGTTATCATGTAGGTTTGGAAATTTTGTCCTTACACATTGTAATCGTTGTGAATTTTTATTATTATTCAGGTTTGAAAGTGGTTGGGCAAATAATTGATTTGGTTTTTGAGGAAATGGTAATAAAATTTGTGGATTATATCTTCATCATGTCCAACTTTTCACTCTGATCTAGTGATAGCACAAGATTTAAATCCAAGACTTCTTAATTCAATAAAACTTGATTTCCATAATGATTACCAATTAAATTACCCTATTTTTTAAAATAATATATATTAATAATAATTAATTAATTAATGTTATAAATACTTGTATTTTATTTTCATGATAAAAAGTTTAATTGAAATGGTATTGTTACATGTTTTCTGATTAACTAAATACATACTTATCTATTTTAATTTTAAAATACACATAATCTTAAATCACCCTCATACTATGTTGTTGTAAAAAGTATCTTGGCATAATAATTCAAGGTACAATCACGTGTAGAGATACTATATTGTTTCATTCTTTTTATTATTATTATTAGTCCCTGCCTGGGACTATTAGCGATCGATAGATCGTTGACCGCCCATTAGTTCATTCGTTGACCATGTTTTTTTTGGGCGTTATCATTGTTTAACCAAAGTTTTAAAATGACAATTATCGTCTATCAAAATTTTAACCAAAGTTTTTGGCTGGGCAAGAAAGGACCTCTTATTGCCGGCTTCGCTTATACCAATGCAAAAATGTGGTGACAGGTTATAATTTATCCAAAGTCTTGAAAATTGTAGTGACACACATAAAACTTAGAACTTAGGTGCATGCAAAGTTTTTTTATATAGCTGACACCTCTCACCTCTCAGGAAGCTCGCTACCACCGTCTGCCACCTCTTACCACTGCAACGCCACATTATTTATTTTTTGTCCATCGACCCACTTGAGAGTACGTGAGGTGAGGTTTTCCTTTCTCCTGTAACAGGGGCTTAGCTTTTACAGGGATTCAAAATCCATTGAATGTGTTGCAGAGCTTGAAGGTCTGGAAGAGCCATGGCCTCCAAAAGCAGCTCCACGCTCACTCTCACTCTTCTTCTTGTTCTTTCGCAGTTCTTATATTCAGCTCAGTTCGGAGAAGCGAGGAACCCGGAATTGGAAAACACGACCCTTGAGAAATTTATGGAGGCTGCTGCGAGATACAAGATGACATTCAACGGAACCATCACGGATCAGGTTATTGCTGCTGCCAAAGGTTCCAATGCTCATAATTTCATCAGTCAACTACCATATGGTTATGACACACAGGTAAAATTTATATTTTCTTTCTCATCTTCCATTTCTGGCAAGTACAGTCGATTTGAATTTCCTTTCATTTGGGTAATATAGGTGGGTGAGCGCGGAGTCCAGACGACCGGAGGGCAAAATCAACGTATAGCTATTGCAAGAGTTATGCTCAAGGATCCTCCTCTATTTCTTCTAGAGGAGGCGACGAGTGCTCTAGATGCACAGTCGGAGAAGATTGTTCAGGATGCTCTAGAGCAAGCTTCAGTCGAACGCACAACAATTACAGTCGCCCATCGCCTCTCCACAATCCACAACGCGGACATGATTGCGGTGGTTCAAAATGGTCATGTGATATGGTAGTGCCAAATCAATTGTCTGATTATTTAATAAGAACTGTGCAGGGGAAATGCTGGTTGGTCGTGCGAGAGCTCTTTTCATGGATGAAATTTCAACAGGATTGGACAGTGCTACGACTTTCCAAATTATCAAATGTCTCCGCCAAACTATCCATCTCTTTAATTCGACAGTGTTGATCTCTCTTCTGCAGGCCGCCCCGGAAACATATGAGCAGTTTGATGATATCATCTTACTGTTTGAAGGAGAGGTGGTGTATCAAGGACCTCGAGAATCTGTGCTTGATTTCTTCTAGTCCATGGGCTTCAAGTGCCAAGAAAGAAAAGGGGTTGCTGATTTCTTACAGGAAGTAAGCATTATTTCTTATACAATTATGTTTTGTCTGGTGGTTTGTAAGTGGTGGTTGTTACGAACTACCATCTAAATCTTAAAGCTGAAAGATTTACAGCATTTTCACACAGAGGATGTCTGCAGAGCTTGATACCCTTTCTGAGATCCGGCTTAACATAGTTATTTTCTATCCTTTTACAACATTAGTCATTAAATGGATTGTTTTAATCTATGCTGCAAATAAAGCTTGTTAGATTTCACTTCTTAATTACATTTGCGGTGGCGCTTCTTGAATTATACAGGTGACCTCGAGAAAGGATCAACAGCAGTATTGGGTGGTTGAAAGCCGACCATACCGTTACATATCCGTCAAGGAATTTGCAGAGGCCTTTCATTCATTTCATGTTGGCAAGGACCTTTCAGAAGAGTTATCCTGTCCATATGATAGAAAAAGGAACCATCCCGCTGCTCTTACATCTTCTAAGTATGGTGTCAGTAAAATGAACATATTCAAAGCTTGCTTTTCCAGAGAATGGCTGCTTATGAAGAGAAATTCTTTTGTGTATATATTCAAAACAGCACAGGTGAGTTGGAACCCAAACTAGGAGAAGCCGTGCCATTTTTTAATTCGTTATAGAAGAAAAGAAGTATGAATCTTGACAAACAGATATGCAGATTATGGTTGTAGGGGCGGTCACAATGACCATGTTTTTACGCACGAAAATGCATGACCGAACTATTAATGATGGAAACCTGTACATGGGAGCTCTTTTCTTTGGACTAGTCCATGTTATGTTCAATGGTTTTCCAGAATTATCAATGACAGTTAGCCGTCTTCCAGTTTTCTACAAGCAAAGAGACCTTCTATTCTATCCATGTTGGGCTTATGCTTTACCAACATGGATAGTGAGGATTCCACTCTCTTTGCTAGAAGCAGGGATTTGGGTTTGTGTTACATACTATGTTATCAGTTTTGCACCAGAGGCTGAGAGGTAATTCTTATAGCCTCTGTACCTAAATGAATTTCTATATCCTTATATCAGTAAACATGAATAGAAGTGTAAGAAATCTCACTGATTAATTAATCAAATCAACTAGTAAACGAATTATTCCGTAGATATGTTTGGAAGAATGAGAACTCTGACTGATATATTTGTGAATCAGTAACACGCACAGAGGTTTCAGTTTTGTACATATATAGGACTATGAAAAGGACTATGAAAAAAACTATTGTGCTGTTATATAGAGGCCATCTTCAACTCGTTTATTATGCAATAGATACCTGGCAGAGAACTGCCAAAAAGTCAATCTCCAAAATTGCTAGCCATTTTTTTCTTTGTAGCCTCATTTTGTACGATGCTAAACATTTGCATTATTTAAAGTTGTCCAATGTTGACAACCTGCCTAATAAATCGAAATTAGAAAATCTAGTTTACAGTCTATTATCTCTTCATCGATCTCCCAATTCGAGAAAGTTACAGGACTGCTGGAGAAATGGAATAGAACCAGATGAACTGGTTTAATTTTAGAGATTGAATTTTTTCCCAAGGAGCCTGACATTAAAACACCACATCAAATCCCTTTTATGTGAAATGGTACCTATATATATATACTTCGTCTCTGTTTTATTAATGTGTGAATAGATACAAGAATGGAAGCAAAATGTAACATCTTCCTTTGCCAAATTTGCCCTGTGAAAAAGAAAATTAAAGCAGGCACGTAAAGATTCTTTCAGTTGTCAGAACACTAAAATATTCAATGAGTAATCAAGGAGATTGCCTTGATTGTTGCAGGTTCTTTAGGCAATTCTTCCCTATGTTACCAGAAACGGGACGGTAGCAAGGGTTTTTGGAAAAAAACGCACAAGAAACGGAACGGGACGGAAAACGCCGTTTTCTACGTCCGTTCTGTTCTTCATGGTCAACACTCAAAATTTAACTTTCATTACCTGTTTGGAAAGAAACATCCATCGCCCTCCACAATTGACTGACTGAAGAATGGAATCTTCCTTCTGCTTACAATCTGCAGAATCACAATCCCAAAGTTGTATACATCTAGTTTTTTAGTAATAGGCTGGTTGTCCCTCATCCAGTATTCAGGTTCCAGATATCCACGAGTTCCTATAATGTTCGACACTTTCATACTGTGTTCTCTCTCGACCAGATTTTCCAGGCCAAAATCTTAGATCTTGGGATAAAATGTCTCATCCAGCAGTATCTTCCCTAGTTTGATATCGCGATGGAGAATCCATCGTAAGCACTCTCTGTGTAGGTAGGCTATGGCTCGGGCTGTCAGCCTGTCCCTACTGCTATTTGATATCGTTTGCTCCATTCCAGCACGAATATTTCGTTCTGGATACTAAACAAATATTGTCTAATGACCTATTTGGTATATACTAATACACAAGTAGTCTGTGTTCACCTTCTGTGCAGAAACCCCACATACAAACAAAGTTGAGATGATGGATTCTCCCTATAATTGTCACCTCTGCCCAGAATTTCCCTTCCCCTTGAGATACCCTCTTCAGCTTCTTCACTGCAATCTGTCTCTGATCGGGCATAACACCTTTGTACACGATTTGGAAGCATTCACCGAAATTTCTCCCTGCATTCACCGAAATTTCTCCCTGCATTGTAGGAGGTCATAAGAGTCCACTGTTGTATCTCCCTAGCATTGGAGCAGGGTCATATATTTGGCCCGGCGTCTGGCCATACACACAAATCCATTATGGGTAAATCATAAATGGGATGATTACATTTTTCAGCTATGTAAATGAATGTTTTGTTTTATGTTTTCTTTATATTTTCTTATTTTTTCTCTCTCCTCGTTTCTTGAATGCGAAACCTCTGAATTCCGTTTCTCGTCTCGTTCTCGTTTCTCGTTTCGTTTCCCGTTTCCCGTTTCTGGTAACATAGATTCTTCCTCCTCTTTGTGATGCATCAGATGTCGTTGGCACTTTTTAAATTCATAGCCTCATTGGGTAGAAACATGATCGTCTCACAAACATTTGGATCATTCGCTTTGCTCATTGTGTTTGTTCTTGGAGGATTTGTGGTATCAAGAGGTATTTGACAGTATAGTATATGCAAAGATAATTATTTACTCCAAAGAAATATACTTTATAGCAATCTTGAGCTTTTCGACTAGAAAAACTTGGGTTACAAGAAATGCTTCATTTTATTCATGTTTCTGGAACAGAGAATATACCTAGCTGGTGGATTTGGGCATATTGGTGCTCACCGATGACCTATGGCCAAAACGCCATAGCGGTGAATGAATTTCTGGCTCCCAGATGGGACAAAGTAAGTGTTATCATGTCCCGATAGAGTGTCCTATAATCCTAATGCCAGGAAAGAAATATTGAATATTGCCTTTCCTCTAAATATTTCATCTTTGTGCAGCCTATCAGTAACAGCTCCAATGAAACAGTTGGACGTGCTGTCCTAGAATCTCGTGGATTATTTGCTGAAGCTAAATTTTACTGGATTGGTATTGGAGCATTGACTGGGTTCTGTGTGCTTTTCAACATTTTGTACACTGTTGCTTTAGCGTGCCTCAACCGTAAGTCTGGCATTCCATTATAAGGTTTGGTTTGTGCTACTGTTTCTCTCATCACAAATTATCCTAAGCGTGAGATCTAATAAAACCTCCTCCAATTATAGCTTTAGGGCAATCACAGGCTGTTATATCTGAAGAGGTTATTGAAGAGAAGCAAGCAAACAGAACTGGAGAAAGCAACCAATCAAGCAAACATTGTTCTGTTCAACTGACATCACAAAGAAAGTCCACTGGTAAGTCGAGCTCTCTAGAAATACTCTGGTATTGTGAATATTCAATCTACTGCTCACAGATACAAGTACAATGTAAATGGAGACGGTGCTAATTGTAACTGATTAAAATATTCAATAGAGAATTAAATGAGAAACTTGAATGGACTAAATCTAAAACTTCTCTGTAACAACTTGTCTCAGACAATTGTAAGACAAGCTGTTATAGAGAGCTTTTGTGTTGTTCTTGATTGAGACTCGAAAGCACTGTTTTTGCCTTTGCTCGAAAGAAAGGATGAAACAATTGCACTACAAAATTTGCAACCAATAAAATTCTTTAAGCTGGTCATATCCAAAGCTTTTTGAAAGTAAATGAAAAAATCTGCACTATTCATTCATAGATTTAATAACTTTGTGAGTGATGTTTACTTGTCAGAGAGGAGAGATAGTCTAACCTCTGAAGACAATTCTACACATGATGGAGAAGTCAGTGTCACTCAAGTCTCCGCACAAGACAAGAAAGGAATGATCCTTCCTTTCCAACCATTGTCGATGGCTTTTGAGAACATAAACTATTATGTGGACATGCCACCGGTATGTGTATCTACAAATCATTCAACTGAATTTGTAATCTTCCACTCGTTTGACATACCCAGCTTCTTTCAATGGAATATCTAGAACTAATGTTTAGTTTTGTAACAGGAGATGAAAAGTGAAGGCTTGAATCAAGACAGGCTACAACTCCTTTCTAATGTAAGTGGATCCTTCAGACCAGGGGTACTTACGGCCTTGATGGGAGTTAGCGGTGCTGGAAAAACTACCCTAATGGATGTCTTGGCTGGAAGAAAAAAAGGGGGCTATGTTGAAGGGAATATAAGCATATCTGGATTCCTCAAGAAGCAAGAAACATTTTCTCGCATCTCAGGATATTGTGAACAAAATGATATCCACTCTCCCATTGTCACAGTATTTGAATCACTCGTGTATTCTGCATGGCTCCGTCTTCCTTCGGAATTTGACGAGAAAACTAGAATGGTGGGTCTAGATTTCCTCTTTCCATGTAGTGCTTTAGTGTAAGATATTTCCTTGTTATTGAGACTATGCAAGCAGCTTTTAAGTTTTACTCTCAGATTTTTGTTGTTACAATAACTGCAGATGTGATTTTTGTTGTTACAATAACTGCAGATGTTTGTGGCAGAAGTCATCCTCCTATGTTAGTTTAAGGGCATTTTCAAAGAAGAGAAACTACATTCACAAAGCAAGTAACTATACCACCTCTTATAAGTTTCGCTTGCAGTTTTTCCAGATTTAGTATTGTATTTCTATATTATAATTTAATAGAATCAATGTTATATCATAAGATTAAATATTTAATGTAATTTTTTTGTAGTTCCATTTCAAATCCCATTTCAAATCGGACAGCATACAATCCATTTGTGTTGTCCTTGTAGACCTCGGCAGGGACTACCGCCATGGCAGTGGCTCCTTGTTGTTTTTGTTGTTGTAATAATGGTCAATTTTGCTAGACTTTAATCATATTTTCTATTTGAGTTAATGAAAAATACTCATATTAAATATTGTTATTTTTTTAACCAGAAAAAGTGAAATTAAATATGATATATATAAGTGAAGAAAATTTCACATAATATCCAAGCTATGATGAAAAATGTTAGATATTTTTTATTTTATTTTAATTTTATAATTTTATAAATATTTTTTTAAAATTATAGAAAACATTTATGATAAATTAGACAATAATATCATATCACTATTTTTTTTCCCTTCAAAATTAACAACCTTACTATACTACACAATCATTAATATGTGTTTGAATAGATGATAGATTACAAAAGGAGAGAACTCACTTAAAATGTAAGAGGACACAGAGATTTTTGAGATAGGGATTACGAGCTAATATTTACAATTAGATTATTTCTAATTAAAAAAACAAAAAAAACAAAGCCAATTTATAATTAGCCAAAATAAAATTATTTAATTTTAAAAAGCATAAATAATTTAAAGAAATTTTATATAATATTTAGAAATTTATTTTTTTTTTCAGAAATTATCAAACATTTTATATTTAGATATTAAAAATTAGTAAAATACATCAAAATTTATAAACTTTAAAATAGATTTTCACCGAAAAAAAAAACAAAAAACAACTTTTTCACGTTCCATTTGTAAATTAATTGTTCCCGGCATTAAGTGGTTAACAACTGATCATAACAGTATCCAAAATTTCTATGGCCAAACGAATTAAACGGCCTTCCCACGGAGATGTAAGAGCAATTTACACGTGGTTATGTCAACCAAAGATAATACTTGCAAAAATACAAACTTAATGTTGATATATTAGGTCAGAATAATACTATTGCAATTTTGATTTACAAAAAGAGATCTTTAGAAATCCGATTAGCCATTGCATCTTTCTCTGTCATCACCATTGCAGGTACTTCACCCTTCACGGCATTTCATTTCATTAGGTATGTGCATATGCAAGAGAATCACGAAATCTATGAATGAAAGAAATCTTCACATACCTTCGTAAAGAAAAAAAGCCGGCAAAATTACAACTTCCAAAAAAAATGTGCCATAGTTAATTTATTTCCATTGGAAATCAACCATTGTAATGTCTGGACAACAAAGTGCTAGTCCTGGCTCATCTTCACAAGCCGCACTCCGAACAAAAATGTAATGACCTAGGAAGATGATCACGATAGGTAGGAAGATGATTGCAATATACTTAAATTATTCAAAGGATAATGTTTCGAACATCAAGAAATGAAGACTCATGAAAGAGCTTGCTTATTTCATTCATCCGACACCATTATTTATATAGATTTAACCGGTAAGTCTACAGAGCTTTTACAGACTGCTATTTAGTTCTTATCTAAATCTGCTAATTATTACCCATTATTAAATTCCCTGTATATAATACCAATTACTCGATGTCATATTAATAGGGTTTGCTGGTATCGTGATTAATACTCTAATACTAACATGCTTATTGGTCTAAGTCAGCTATGCTTTCAATGATATATTTTATTTTTGTCTTTTTGGTAAAAGGTCCATGCTTATTCATTAGCTCGTGCACTTTCATTTTTATCTTTCTTGCCATAAGATAGTGGAACACTTGAACTTTTGATCTCCTCTTTCTTGATTTTGATTGTGGGTTAACATTCTTTTTATTCAACATTGCTACAGGTTCTTGGGACTTATACTTGTCCTTAATACTTGCAATTTCTTCAAATTTTATTGCTTTTGAACTTTTGTTCTCCTCTTTCTTGATCTTGATTGTGGGTTAACATTCTTTTTATTCAACATTGCTGCAGGTTCTTGGGACTTATACTTGTCCTTAATGCTTGCAATTTCTTCAAATTGTATTGCTTCTTCATCAGCACACTTAAAAGAAATGTTACATTTATATAAAAGGTCATAAAAAGAACCATATTGATTCTTGTCATCCTACTCTTTTAAGAGAGTTTTTTTCTTCATCTTTCTCTATTGTCATAGTTGGTTGTTTCAAATCTTCAACCTCTTTAATCAATTCTGTTGTTGTAAACATGTTGTCCTACTTTGATTTGTGTCTGAAGGTAGACATCTCTTCTCACTAAACAACAACTCATCAATAGATTGGATTGAACCACTCTTCATGATATATATAATTATCATCAAATTTGACTTCATAAGTCTCTACATTACACAAATTTTCCTCACTATCACATGCTACTCTATTGCCAGCTACAGACATACTTTCAATATTGATCCCATTTATGATGTTTTCAACACAATCACCATTTTTAACATCTTCATCAAATTGAGCATTCTCACTCCAATTCATGTTGTATTTCATATCAAGAATATCCTAAAACATTTTTGCATCACATATTTCACCATATTCATACAAAATACTAGACAAAATGTTTTCATCTGGAGCTGATATAATGAGAAGCAATGCTACTGCACCTCTACTTTTATCTTGGAGATTTATAAAAGTTTTCTGAGCAAATTCCCATAAATCTACTAAACCAAGCAATCCCTCCATTTTAATGGCTCAAAGCTTAAAATTTTTACCTGTCAAAATTGGAAAAACTAGCATTAATCACTTCAATATTGCGTCAATGTCTTCAAATTCTTGGAATTGGTTCAAATTTTTATTAGCATTTCATATTCCACCTTTGCTTTTTAATTCTTTCTCTTGATATTTTTAAATTTTCTTCGGAACTCTTTGAATCTCTTTCACTAACCCATCACTCTGCCACAGAGCCAAATCTTTGTAAACGTTCTCAACAATGATAATAACAAACCTATGTTCATGGCCAAGGGATAGTAGCCAAATCAATCACCCCTTCAAATTCTCACTTTACACCATTAGGCATTCATGGTACACAAACCCAATGTATATATATTTTTCTTTGAAGAATAACACAAACATCTCCCCATATATATATAAAAGAACCTTTTTCATAAACCCACTTTAAAAAAAATATCCACTCAAAAGTCTCCAAATTATTTTCACGCAAGGTGCTTTCTCAACTTTAATGACATTGTGTAAATATATTAAATTCTTTCATTTTATTTGAATGGACCCTCCGTCCCTTTTTTTCGTGCAACGCTACTAAAAGAGAGTATTTGAAAATAGTTACCATATAATATTATAATGCCTTTAAGGAAAATTCAGTTGTGATACTTAATCTTTGCAATAGCTCACTACCTACGACCATGGCCTGGTCAAAATTTGCCAAGAACCTTCAAACGAAGATGCCTGTCAGTTGCAATGATTTACGATTCTCTAGACTTCACGTACCTAAAACTCTCTTTAGGCATGTAGACCAAGCTCAAATGCAACCCCACGGACTTTTGGAAGCTCAACCACCTACTACACATCCACGGGCTACAATCTTCCTCAACCACAACAGATCGGGCCCTTCACACATAGTTCGGCCCTTCAAGTGATACATAGGCTCTCTACTCAGTCTTACACACAAATCCTTCATCAATCTCGGCATCACACAACTCCATAATACTCGGCCTCCACCAGTTGCACTATTTTCATGGTATGGCCAGGTCCACTTAACCACATTTGGGACAAGGACAGGCCGCAACAGCTTCACAATAGTACAAGGCTCAATGCCTCCTTCACAACAGGCTAGCTTACTCCGCAGGTCACGCAACCACACCAAAGCTCCACAGTCGACTCGCTCTTCAGGACTGCACTCATCACCGCAGCAGCTACTCCAAATACAAGTCGCTCATCCAATTCAGATCCGGTCTCAAGCAGACACTGCTCGTCCTCTCCTCATAGCTCACCCGAGCTCTTGCACTTCCATGCACACGATTTCAGCCGATGCAGGCTCACGATCTCAACAACACTTCACAGCGCTACAGATCCTTGCCGAAGCAACACTAACAACACACGACTCTTTGCAGAGTGTTCCTTCACTATGGCACATTTGCAAGTCACCTTCGCACGCTTTCACGCCTTCAAATTCACAAGGTGACCTCTTCGAACAACTCACCTGAGCTCTGATACCATATCCGGAAAGGAAAACTCATCAAAGAGCTTGCTGAGACACCATTATTAGTCCCTGCCGACAGGCGGCTGGGACGATAGTAATCGAAAATGCCTTTTTAGCATTAGTCTGGGCTAATCCGTATTGTAAATATATGGCAAAATAACGTAAGTGGGCTAATCCGTATCACAATTGTATGGCAAATAACCAAAGTTTTTAGCTCTGAGATTTTTACAACTTACGAAATTTGTTTTATAGTCTTTTTTGGTCTTTTCCTGAGGCAAGCGGGGAGGCTGAAACATATGTTATATTGATGTGTTCCCATCACATTTTAGAGAAGGTAAATTAAAGGACTAATTAATGTTAGTATTAGTCGAAGAAATTAAATGCTATCCGCAATGATTTTGGAAACAATATCACTTAGCTAGGCTGGTATGTTGGTATGTTCTTGTTGACCACTCGTCACTCAGTGTCTTTACCACTAGCTGTCTTTACCACCAAGCTTATGGAAGGCTACGCTGCAACTTATTGTTCTCGGTCTTTCAGTAGAAGGAGCATCCACGCAGAGGATGACGAAGAGGCCCTCAAATGGGCTGCTCTTGAGAAGCTCCCAACTTATGATCGGCTAAGGAAGTCTGTTCTAAGCGAAGTTGCACAGGCCAGGAGTTTCAAATATCACGATGTGGATGTCACCATGCTTTCCAATGACACTCGCAAGAGGTTCATTGAGAGAGTGCTACAGGTTCATTGAGTGGACAACAAGCACTTCTGGACAAAGCTCATACAGAGGATTGACAGGTAAAGCAGAATATCTGACGCCGAGTTTGAGATTTCTGCAATGATGCAATGATGAGATTATACTAATGTCATGGAATTGCAATGATGGAGGCAATTTTTCAGTTGCACAGAGTTGGGATTGCGATGCCAACAATAGAAGTTCGGTTTTAGCACATGAACAAGTTCGGTTTGAGCACATGAACATTGACGCAGATGCCCACGTCGGAGGCAGAGCCCTTCCTACTCTTTTGAATTTTACTATCAGAATAATCGAGGTGAGGCACCAGACGATATATTTTCATTGTTCTTGTAGTTATGCTATTTAGATTCTCAAAATAGTTTGTATGTCAAGTAGTAGATTGGTGTAAGGCTTGCCTGTAGGTTTCGGGGGAAATGCGAAGTGGACAGGCTAGAAACTGTTGTTCTTGCCCAGCTACCCTCCTTGGGTTGGTGTTTCAAGCTTCCTGCCACTTTGAAGTGCCCACCGGAAGAACAACGAAGGAGATAGCTCCACCTCTACTTGTCATATTTTTGTTGTCCATTTTCTTTTTACTTGTCGGTGAGCATACGCTCAATTGAATTTATACAGCAGCCTCTGCAGATTGTAAAAATGGCTTGCGTTGTAGCAGGGAATTCTCCCTCGGTCTTCGGCTCCTGCAGATACCCCTTTTTGGCGGACAAGTGCCCTAAGGCTCTGAACAAGAGGCAACGCGCCCACGGATGCTAGATGTTCCGCTCCAATGGCCGGGCCTCAATGCGCTGGCCCAGCATCCCATCCTTTTTCTTATCAGTAAGGCCCTTTAGCTTTGATCAATCCCTCACCCATAAATTCCAAACTTCTTCAGAGTTTCTTCTCGGCTTAGAAGTCCGGTGGAAAAGCTAGCACGACATCAACCTCTGCTTTGTGTCCAGGCCGACCACGGACACATCACTCGTCTCCCGCGAGGCATCCAAACTCTAATGAAGGTGGTGATTATATTTGTTACATTATTTTTTATTTATTTTTATGCTTTTTCTGATTTATGCTTTTTTCAAAACAAACGTTTGGCTTTTTTAACCATGCCTGTTTATGATGACATGAATTCAAATCTTCAAAATGATGCGACCACTTGGCACCAACCCAACACAACTAATTTATTTTTTATTTTAAGATGAATAGTTAACTTAAAATGAAAAAAAAAAACAATACATTTGATGGATTAAAATTATGGCATTTTAAGTCTTTAAAAATATTTTGAATTGCATATGGACTAATCTGATTCCACATTAGCTTCTTTGCATACTTACAGAGGATATGCTGATGATTTCATTTGTTCTCTCATGCCAGAAACATTTGATGCGCATGTACCATTCACACCAGGTTGTATATCTTCACAAATGTAATTAGCATAGATACTTTTTAACTCTAAAATTGCGCATAATCATGTCTGAGATCTTACCAGGTTGTAATATAATCTGGCTTTTCTGAGTGCAATAACCTATGATCTTCTTAAAATTTTGTTGATGTTCACCTCTTTTTTTTTCAAGTTACATCCTATGCTGTGGGCCATCATGAACAGATCAAGGTCGATACGAAAGCGGAATCTGAGTTAGAAAAACAGAACACACAGTGAAGAGTTCAGGCAGAGGCTATGACAGCTTCAGGACCGTGACAAAATTTGCAGTGAAAATTTCAAACAACATATTCCTAATCTCAAGAAGCAGTTTTGAAGCTGTTGGAGAAAGATGCATTATTGTAGTCTCTAGAAATTCAAATTTGTTTATAATTGTTGTAATACAATCGTAGTTTTTTAGCTGGATGGATATCTTGGTTTACAAAGTTTGCTGCATATCCAAAAATCGGAATGACATTTGCTATTGTTTCAGTAGTTTAGTAGTTCAACTGGGCAGTTGCTTTGATCCACACCCAATGTGGATTAGGTTGGGCTCCTATATTCAAATGTTCTTATTATTACCTTATGCAAGGTTATAATGTAATTAGTTATTATTATTGTATTTGTCTATATTCTGCGTTTCTGGGGAAGTTAAATTTTCCTGCAAACAAAAGACGGCATACAGTTTGCAAAATTAGAGGCCTTTTGCTAAAATTTAATTTTTTGTTTCTTCTGTGAATTCACGGTCTCTCTTTGCATATGGCATGTGCATGCGTCTTCCCTTACTATTCAATAACTTTCTAATGTATCTACCATGAAAACTTTTTTTGGAATTAAATGCAGGGATCTTGTTTCAAAAACGGAAACGTTTCATGGTATGAAGCTCCAACTTTTTTTATTGGCTTATTGCTTTTATTAACGTCAAATTAAAATTGGGCCGGAAATTACTAATGTTAAATGCTGTGTTTCAGGTATTATACATTGCATCATGATTTACGTTAGTTAGTTCTTCAACCTTTTTGAGATGCTAGGTCGGAACTATTCTTGCAAAATTACATGTTAGTTACTTCTTAAACCTTTTTGTTGAGATGCTTGAAGAAACATACCTAAGGGACTGCCTTAGGGACTGCTCTATTGTATAGGTGTGAGGTCTAGGTGGTAAACATTCTGCCAAAATTACTAGAAGCATCTGCTTATGAGATAATGAGTTACCTGTTGCTGAACCAAAAAATGGCTAGGCTCCCGAATCTTCTTTCGTCTCCTTCAGGGGAAATACAGGATTTGTATGTCTATTTGAGAGAGGAACTTCGTTTATTCTTTCGGAAAAATTTGGATCTTCATAGTTATAAGTTTGCTATCGTAGAATCTCGTTTCACAAGACAGCTTGTGAAACAACTCTTTATGCCATTGATTTATTCCATCAAATGCTTCCAGAACTTGCATATGGACTACTCTGATTCCACATTAGCTTCTTTGCATACTTACAGAGGATATGCTGATGATTTCATCTGTTCTCTCATGCCATAAACATCTGATGAGCATGTACCATTCACACCAGGTTGTATATCTTCACAAATGTAATTAGAATAGATACTTTTTAACTCTAAAATTGGGCATAATCCTATCTGAGATCTTACCAGGTTCTAACAGAATCTGGCAGCATTTTCAACATTCTCTATAGCACTAGGTTCAACATCCTCTTATGGAAACTAGTGCTCCCAGGTGAATTCAACCTTTATTTCATCCAATATATAGTCAAGAATGACGATTTCAATGCGGAATTCTCTTTGTATATGTTCTAGAATATCCTGCAACATAACTATCTGTGTCTTAACTGCTATGCCTCAAGACAAAGATCCAGGTAAACTAGAAGACCTTCATTGGCTTTCAATAATTTCCCCAGAATACAATGGATAGTTTTGCTCGTTATGCGTGTTTTATATGCTTATGATGTTGGTCTTTGTTTCAATGCTACTGTCACCTGCATGGAATGGTCTGAGATCTTATCGCAGAATAGTTTTGCTCGTTATGGGTGTTTTATATGCTTATGATGTTGGTCTTTGTTTCAATGCTACTCACCTGCATGGGAATAGTCAGAGATCTCATGGCAGGGAGTTGCTGCCATGCAGCTTCTCTTGTTTATACATATATCCAACTGGTAAATCTACAAAGGTTTTACGGACTGCCATTTACTTCCTATATAAATCCGTCGACTATCATCGACTATACTCGTCGTCATATCTCAGTGTCATGATTAATACTCTAACAAAATACAATGTAATAAGTAAATTTTATTAACTAATATATGATAAATCCATCATAATGTAATTTTACGTAATATAAGTGGAAGTTTATTATTAGAAATATTTATATAATTATATAAATAAATCGTTTACTTGATAATAATGATTATATTATTAAATTTATATAGAAATAAAAAATATGTTTTTTAAGAATTATTTATAAATTATTTTAAATAGGCGAATTACATAATAATAATGAAACAATAATAATAACCATTTTTATTAAACTATGAGGTAAATTAAAGAGGCTATTTTTTTTTTTTTTATTATTTAGACCATTTTTTAGTTGGTGTTTTGTCGAAAATCTAATTAAAAATTATAAAAATCTTAATTTTAAATGGTTGAATTTGTAAAATCTCAATGTTTCAAAGATTTTTTTAAGGGTTTAATTTATTTTTACATTTAAAAATGTAATTTCAATGATAAAACATGTTAGGATATTCTGATACATAGGAAATAATTAAGTATAACTTGGTCTAGTGTATAGTTAGGTAAAGTATCTTTCTTTAGTATGTATTTTTTGTAATTTACAATATGACGGTCACGATATGTTCTAGACATGAAGTGATCAGACAGCGCATTCTCTCATCGGTATTACCGACGCTTGAGTCGTGGCTTAACACCTGATTGGTCCATGATCTCTATTTAAAGAACATGGAGTGTCATTTGTTAGGTGACTGTTCATGAGAGAAGCTTATGTAAATTTTCTTTCTTTTACATTAATAAATTGTTTGAAGTGGCTGCGTTAGCTAAGGCTCTGGACTATTTCCCTTTTTGAAGGTTTTAACCATGTCAAGAATATTGGTGTATTGATCTGTGATCTATTTGTGAGTAGTGTTGTTTGGTGTTCTATTTAAGGAACTTACCCTATAAATTCCTATATGGTATTAGAGCTATTCGAGGGCCGCATCCATTGGTGATCCAAATCTGAAGCCGGTACAACTGCATCACACTGTCGTTTCCTAGATATATTGTTTCTGACCACTTTCGGGCCAAAAGTACTCTTCTATTGTGTTAGGAGCATCTGTTCTAGTGAGGAACCCCTTTCGTTTCACACGAAAAGGTTTTTGGTAGCCCTAACTACGTCATTTTTAAGATCTTGAAGTATAAAGGCTTTATTCGCATTTATAATTATTTATTTCTATTTATTTCGGTTTATAGTTCTCTATAATTTTTTTATTACCAGATCTATATCTTTAATTTATGTGTATGCTCTTCTCCCCGAGACTTTGTGCGATTTGGGCAAACCAGAAACAGAAAGAAAGTATTTTTCTCATGTGTATGCTCTTTTCTGTAGCGCCTTAGTGTGATCTTGAAAAATCAGAAACACTAAGGAAAATATTTAGTCTCTGTTTTCTTGTTCATTTTGTTTGTGTGGTTGTCTTTTTTTTTTTGTAGACAAAAGGGGTTTTTTCAATTAAGCACGCACTCCAAAGCTTTATTGTGCTAAAAAAAAGAAAAAATCCTTCTTTCCAAAATTATTGAAAAATCAGAAACACTAAGGAAAATATTTAGTCTCTGTTTTCTTGTTCATTTTGTTTGTGTGGTTGTTTTTTTTTTTTTTGTAGACAAAAGGGGTTTTTTCAATTAAGCACACACTCCAAAGCTTTATTGTGCTAAAAAAAGAAAAAGTCCTTTCCAAAATTACTAGCCTTTTAAAATAACTCACTTGGTCTAAAGTTACTTTATGATAATAGAGGTCTTGGGTTGAAGTCTTTCCTTTTTTGAGTTACTTTTTCAAAAAAACACATGTAACTTATGTTTTAAAGTTACTTTTATGTAAAAGTGTTCTCACTCATTATAAAAATTCAATCACTTATAATTCTAAAGTCACTTCATCTTTTATTTAAGTTACAATTTAACGAATAGTTCATAAAGTAGCAATGTAAAAGCGACTTTCACTTATTTATAAAAGTGGGTCACATAAAATAATTTGTTTTTAGAAGTGAGCTAATTAAATTTAGTTTGGAAAATGGGGGATTTTTTTATAAATATAACATCATAATTCACTTCCCAACATTTACATGGTTCGTGTGCATCTTCATCAAATTTTCTTCAAAAAATCAAAACTTCTTCATCTGGAAACTATATTCAGAGCCATTTTTTAAAATCGGACTAATTTTTCGAGAACCTTCCATTGAAACACTTGGTTTCAACATTTATAGTTTGAGTTTCTTTTAAAATTGAAAATCCATGCCTAGTTATTCTTGACAACACCAACTACTTCCAATGGTTATTCTACATTGTGGATTTACTTAGAAGTAAAGGGTTTTATAGAATAACCTCAAGCCAAGAGTCTAAACCTCAAGATGAAGATAAGCAAGCCAAATGAGAAAATAAGATATATCAAGCATGTGTGTTGATAAGGATGTTTATTTCTCCAGAGTTTAGATTCCATATTACAGAAATTGATACCCTTGATGAAACAATGAAACCACTCAATGAGGCCATCAACTCGAAAATGAGTTACTTATGTTGGACCCCAATAATTTTTCTTCCATTGAATATTTTTTTTCTATGTTCAAGGCCCTCAGACTTCTCTTGGAAGGTGTTAAGGTTAAGAAAGAAGATAATAGCCTTATCTATTCTGGTCTTACTAAGAGGACCAGCCTACTCCGTGTTTGTTTCCACCTTCCATTCTATTGGAGAAGCCTTTATTTCTCAAGGACAAGACTATAAGTCCCACTCTTTTGATGCCTTTTGTGATTCTTTAATAAGAGAGCAAGAAAAAATCTTACATCTTGGTCTTCTTAATACTAGGAGCTCTTCTAAGAAAGCCCTAGTGGCCCAGCAATAATGAAGTTCAAAGAATCCTAAGAAGCAACATCCTAAAAGGAATGGTCCTAAACAAAACAAGGGTCCTAATCAATTTTAGTCTCACAATGAAAAATAAACTCAACAAAATGATAAGGAAACTAAAAACAAAGGGAAGAAGGCTGATAGACATTGCAACTTTTGTAATCGTGATGACCACTTAGAATCCAAATGCTTTAAGAAGATGGAAGCCTTAGAAGAAGAAATGAAGAATCATTGATCTAGGTGGACATTGGTGGCCACCTCCCAAGTCCACTTGGACCCCCACCTTTGTTTCTCTCAGCATTTTTAGTTTCCTTACTTGTAACACAACTTACTATTTTTAGCAGTTTTTCGGGTCCTGAACTTCCAGAGCCGTTTTGAGGCCCTAAACGATGTTTTTTGGGGAAACTGGGAGCAACATGGGTCCATGGATCAATGTTTCTCTTCCCAAAGTTGTAGTTCTCGAATAGATATTTCTAACGAGATATTGTGCACGTCAAACAAAGATCATATGCCAAAGTTACGAACTCGGGAAATTGATGTACTAATTTACCCAGACGCGGCCCACAGTTTGGCATTTCATCTTCTAGGGTTAGGTTTATGGATGTTCAGGGTTTTCCATTGTTTCTCAACAATAAATAGGAGTTTGAGCCTCATTGTAAGACAGTTCAGAGGCATGTAGCCACCACATCTCTTCTCGGAGATAAGCTACCATCGCCCTAGCTGGTCTATTTCCATTACTGTTTGTAAGCATATTTCAGTATTTTACATTAATGAAATGAAGTATTATTTCCACTGCATATATGTGTGTATGATCTCTACAGTTTTTTCCATTCCTGTTTAAATTTGGATTAGTGGTATCAGAGCGGTCTGCTTTTTTCTCTGGTCTTCTTTGCATGCCCCCAACGAGGTCAGGATATAAGGAGTTAGGGCTTGAACTGGTCGAACATTTGCAAGACCAGCCTCGCAAATCCTGACGGCCTCCCATGGCAGATGAGAAGAAAGACGAGGGGCCAGGAGATCCTATTAAAATCTTGCTTGAAGAAGCCCTTGAGCGACAAAGGAATGTTATGATGGACAACTTTGCCCAAATCCTTCAGTGGCTACCCAGAAGCGACGCATTGACTTCCAACAGCTACTCTAGAAACGCCACACCCTTTAAGGTACAAGTTAATTTTGAAATCCCCATATTCGAGGGTCAGATAGATGCAAATGCCATAGATAAATGGTTAAATTTGCTGGAGGGTTATTTTCTGTTCATGAATTTTTGAGTAAGGAAAATATTGTTTATGCTATTCTCAAAGTAGCCCCCCACATCAAGGACTGGTGGAAACCTATTGCAAGCAAAAGGATGAAAATACCAGCTCACTATTTTCAGCCGCACCCACCTAGAATTCGTTTCAGGATGCCATCTAGGAGCAGTACTACCCTATCGGAAGCTATGAGGATCAATACATAAAATGGACCACGCTGTGGCAAGGAAGGGACCAAGACGTGCCGGAGTTTACCAATATTTTCCATACCCTTCGCACAAATTTGGGTATCAAGGATTCGGAGTAACATTTGTTACTAAAATATCCTGGCTACCTGCACAAGTACATCTAGGAAGAAATAGAATTCTTGAACATCTCCTCTCTCAGCACAGTATACGGATATGCCATCAAGGTCAAGCAAAAGTTTAAATAGAAGAAGTGAGACTTTGGATCTGTGAATCCGAAGCAAGGGAAAGGTGCCCCTAAACCACAGAACAAAGGACAAAGCCAAGGAGGGGCAGCCCAAGAAAACCTTCCAAAGTTGCAAGCAAAGAATAACATTGCAAAGCTGAAAAAGGACACGGGAAAATGGTGTGAGTTCCATAAGAGCTCCATTCATAACACAAGTGAGTGTCGGGCCAAGCAGTCACTGGTGGCTAAGCTAGAGGTTTCAGAATCAGATGCATGTTCCGACTCTGAGTCAGAACCTGACACGGGGAATGACAAAAGGAAGTAGATTATCGATGCAGAGCCCAACACCACTGTTGCCACCATTAAGATACAAAAGGAGGAACCCGAAGATCCAGAGGAGGAGGAGTGTCTCTTCCACTTCAAGATGTGGGTGAAGGGCTCCCCGCTACAGTTCATTGTCGATAGTGGGAGCCAAAAGAACCTCACTTTAGCAAAGGTCATGAAGCGATTGGGCCTACCGACCATAACACATCCACAACCGTACACCATTGGGTGGCTTCACCAAGGACGGGATCTTCGCGTGAGCCAACAGTGTCACCTTCCATACAACATCAAGCCCTTCACAGATGAGGTATTGTGTTACATTTATCCCCTTGAAGTTTGTGATGTACTATTAGGACAACCATACTTGTGGAAGATACATGCTATGTATGAATCACGGCCCCGTGGTGTTATTGGTACATTGGGAAATAAGCTGTACAGGATACCAGAGGTAGCACCACCTATCGCCATCTCTTTGGTTATTGCAAAATAATGTAGTAAGTTCATTTCCAAAACCGAAAAATTTATTTTCTTGATGATATGCCCTTAAGGAAAGAAGAAGACGGTGGCCACGACCTCCAGACAGGGCCCCTCCACACAACAACTACAGATGGACAAGGTCATGGACGAGTACGAGGACATCTTCACTTCCCCCACAAGGGTTCCTTTGCAGTATCAGGTCAGGCACTCCATCGATCTGACCCCAGGTGTGCCGCTACCCAATGGACCAATCTATCAGTGCTCTGTTCTAGAGAACGATGAAATCAAGAGGTAGATTCAGGAGCTGTTATAGAAAGGTCACATCCATCCAAGTTCATCGCCTTGTGGGAGCCCGATTGTGTGGGTATAGAAGAAGGATGGGACTTGGAGAATTTGTATTGACTATCAGGCACTAAACAAGATCACTGATCGTAATAGGTACTCGATCCTGTGGATTAACGACCTCCTGGACCAGCTAAAGGGGGAAAAATATTTCAGTAAGATTGATGTGAAGTGATGATATCACCAGGTACCAATTGAACCCTCTGGTGTGTGGAAGACTGCCTTCAAAGCCAAGGAGGGCGTTTTCGAATGGTTGGTTATGCCTTTCAGATTGACGAATGCTCCTGCAACCTTCATGAGGCTAATGGATGACATCTTGTGGCCATTCACCAACTCATTTGTAGTGGTATACTTGGATGAAATTCTGATCTTTAGCCAAAGTTGTGAAGAGCACTTCCACCACATTTGATAGGTTCTCCAAACACTGCGGCAACACAAGCTATGTGCCAATTTGGAGAAATGTACTTTTGGCATGATCCAGGTTCAGTATCTGGGATACATTATTAATGAACAGGGGGTGCATGTGGATCCAACCAAGATCCAAGTCATTCGGGATTGGCCAACTCCAACCACTCTAACAGAGCTTCGCAGCTTTCTAGGTCTTGCCAGCTTCTACTGCAGGTTCGTGATGGGGTTTTCTCATATTACTTGGCCCTTGAGTCAAGTCACCAAGGGAGGAGCGAAAGAAAAATTCTTTTGGTCTAAATCTCAATAGAAGGCATTCACAGAGTTGAAAGATCGCCTCTGCACGACACCAGTGCTCTTGTTACCAGATTTGCAACAACCATTTGAGGTCGAGATTGCTGCCTTTGACTATGCTATTGGGGCATTCCTTACTCAACACAGGCATCCAGTGGCATATCGCAGTGAGACACTTTCAGACACAGTCTGGAAGTATCCCACTTATGACAAAGAAATGTATTCCATTGTGCAGGCCTGCCGACAATGGAAGCATTACATTCTGGGGAAGGAAATGGTCATCCACACAGACCACCAACCTCTGCAGTTCATATAGACCCAAGGGAAATTTCAGAATGATTTCCATTAGAAGTGGTCTACATACCTGCAACAGTTCCATTTGAAAATCAAGTATAAGAAGGGCATCACCAATAATGTTACAGATTGTCTTAGTCAACCACCGATCATGGCGTTAACCAGCATGCTCAACTCTTGTGGGCATGAGACTTCTGATTAGCCACTTCTCTACAAAAGTGACCCAGAATTCGGCCACATATACCAGACACTCTTGGAGGGTCATCATGTTCCAGATTTTCACCTCCAGGATGCCCTGTTATGCCACCTGGGTCACCTTTGTGTTCCTTCAAGCAAGAGTGCCAAGATGATTTGTGAAGCACACTACAGTTGGGCTGCTGGGAATTTCGGGGTCGAGAAAGCAGTGGTAGTACTGCAAAAGTATTTCTATTGGCCGAATCTTCAGCAGGATGTTAGGAAGTACATCAGATCATGTACTGCCTGTGCCATTGCCAAACTGACCATCAAGAAGCAAGGCCTCTATACCCCACTGCCTACCCCTATTCAACCTTTGGAATCCATCTTCATGGATTACATGTCAGGCCTTCCTTCCACTAAGCATGGAAACAACTGTGTTCTTGTGGTCGTCGACAGGTTATCAAAGATGGCCATTATGACAGCCTGCAAGAAGAATATCACAGCAGAAGCTACTACTAAACTCTTCTTTGAATGAGTGTGGGTGCACTTTGGGATCCCACAGTCTATCATCTCAGATTGGGATAGTTGGTTCCTCAGTAAATTTTGGTCCAGTCGCTGGCCAATGCTGGACACCAAACTCACTAAGTCCACATCCTTCCATCCTCAAACTGATGGACAGACAGAGGTTATCAACAGGATGTTTGTACACATTCTGCGTATGTACAATTCAAAGCATCAACACACATGGGACGAGAGCCTCCCCTATGTTCAACACAGCTACAACCGAGCTCTTCATAGCTCGACTGGCCACAACCCTTTTCAAGTGGGCCTGGGATTCCAACCACTATGCCCCATTGATGTGGCCATGCCACTTGCAGCTACTCACACAGATTCAACTCATGTCCAGTCTGAAACAGACAAGGCAACCAGCTTCATTGAGCACATCCAACATATTCATTAGTAGGTCCATAACATTTTGGAAAAATCAAATGCCAAGTACAAGCAGTGACATGATCAACATCAGGTGCCACACAAGTTTCAGGTGGGGGACTAAGTATGGTTGCATTTGAAAAGGAACGCCTTATTGGAGCCTATCAGAAACTGAGACCACTCTGATATGGTCCTTACACCATTACTAAGGCTGTGGGAGACAATGAATTTGAGCTCGGCATTCCCCCATCCCTTGGCCTGCACCCAGTGTTCAATGTGGACTACCTTCAGCCATACTTTCCACCATTATTAGACATATCCGACATTGCAGAACAACTCACACCCACAAAATCAAATCCAAATTGCATGGAACAAGCTGCAACTAATTGGATCATGGTCACATAGATCAAGAACACTCACCAACAGTATATCCAACTGTATTGAGTTATAAAAGCAGACCAATGCCTTCACCAGGGCAAGTGGTTCACTAGGGGCCAAGTTCAGCAGAAGTTTCCTCATCTCATGGAGGAACTCAACGCAATGGGGAGCATTGCTTCCTAAGGGGGGAGGAATGATCCAGGTGGACATTGGTGGCCACCTGCCAAGTCCACTTGGACCCCCACCATTGTTTCTCTTAGCATTTTCAGTTTCCTTACTTGTAGCACAACTTACTATTTTTAGTAGTTTTTCGGGTCCTGAACTTCTGGAGCCATTTTGAGGCCCTAAACAACATTTTTTTTTAGAAAACTGGGTCCATGTACCAATGTTGGTCTTCGCAAAGTTGTATTTTTCAGATAGATCTTTCTAACGAGATATTGTGCACACCAAATGGAGATCATATGCCAAAGTTATGACCCCGGGAAGTTGATGTACTAATTTACCCAAATGAGGCCCACAGTTTGGTGTTTCATCTTCTAGGGTTAGGTTTTTGGATGTTTAGGGTTTTCCATTGTTTCTCAATAATAAATAGGCTTTCAAGCCTCATTGTAAGACAATTCAGAGGCATGTAGCCACCACATCTTTTCTCAGAGATAAGCTAACCATCGCCCTAGTTGGTTTATTTCCATTACTGTTTGTAAGCATATTTCAATATTTTACATTAATGAAATGAATTATTATTTCCACTGCATATTTGTGTTTATGATTATCTCTGTAATTTGTTGCATTCCTGTTTAAATCCAAATCAAGCATAATATCCATTTGGATCACTCTTCAACTTCAAATTCATCTTCAGGAATAACACTTTCTGCATGTGGTTGTTAAGCATCTCGTTCTGGTTATGAACTAAATGTATCTTCTTCTTCTCATTCTCATGAGTGGCTCATTGATTCTGTATCTTTTTATCACACAGCAAAAAACAAAGACATGTTTTTTTTTAATTGATTGTAACACCAAAAATGTATATGTTAGTGATGATAGATCTCTTAGTGTTGTAGCGACTCGAACTATTCATCTAGACAATAGTCAATTTAATGATGTATATTATGTGTTCCTACCTTATCCTGCAACCTTCTATCTGTATATCAGGTAACTCATTCAGGTGAAGGTAACACCGTTGAATTTTCACCTCATGATGTTGTAATTAAGGAACTAAGAGATCCTACACAGATTTTAGCTACTGGCAGTGTTGATGATTCTACAATGTTGTATAAGTTTAACAACTTTGGGTCATGAACTCTTCCCTTAGTATTTGTTTCTCATAATGATTAAGTGAGAAAACTTTGACATGAATGATTTGTTCACTTAAACTATCGTTCCCTTCAAAATCTATGTAAAGGAAATATGGTGACATGTCTTCATATGGTATCGTGAAGAGATGGTGTTTGTGCTAGATGTGTATTTGAAAAACATCATTGGGATAGTTTTGAAAAACGTTCCTCGTGCCACGCCTCAAGCCCTTTACAACTTTTGCATAGTGATTTATGTGGTCCACTTTCAGTTGTTTCATTCTCTAGTTCCAAGTATGTCTTAACTTTAATTTTTTGATTTCTCTAGACACACTTGGGTATACTTGTTAAAACTCAAGCGCGAAGTCCTTAACATGTTCTTGGCCTTTAAGGCCTTTGTTGATAAGCAATCTAGACATCAAATTCTTAAGCTAAGATATGATAATGGTGGATGATATGTTAACAACAAATTCATCAACTTTTGCATTGAGCATGGAATTCAATTGCAACTCCATATTCTCCACAACAAAATGGTGTAGATGAAAGGAAGAATCACACCTTAAAGGAAATGGCTAATTGTATGCTTCAATCTAAAAGACTTAGTATTATTTTTTGGACAAAAACAATTAACTATGCAAACTACATAGTAAATTGCACTCCTACTAAGGTTTTAAAGAATATCACTTCAGAAGAAGCATGGAGCCCAATTAAACCAGATGTAAGTCACTTTTGTGTTTTTGGAAGTGAAGCATCTACCCATATTTCAGATAAGAAACATAAATCTTAGAACCTAAGAGTGAAACATGCATTTTTGCTGGATATTCTGAAGATGTCAAAGGCTATAGACTTCTTCAACCTAAATCCAAAAATGTTATTATTAGAAGAGATGTAAAGTTCATTGAAAATATATCGGCCAATGAGCCTAGTTCGGCAGATGTGCCACCTCTCTCTATCCCTTCTACTTCTGAAAATATTTTTTCTTCAGATGATGTAAACGAGGATGAAAATCCTCCTCCACCTTCTCGGGATCCTCCTTTAGCTCCTCAACTTCCAAAATGGGTTTGTGCTACTCAGGATGCAACAGGTGCTCTTGCATGCGATCCTATAGATCAATTTCGTACACGTTCTGAGTTTGATAGAGCCTCTTCTTTACTAGCTCAAGCTTCAATGAATTATGATCCTCACACTTTGTAGAAGCTTCAGGCCATCCAGATTGGGATGTAACTATGTATGAATAATATCGTTCACTATTGGAAAATAATACATGGAACCTTGCTCGTCTTCCAAAGGGACGAAAAATTGTTAGATGCAAATGGGTTTACAGAATCAAGTTTGGACCAGATGGAAAATTTGATAAACATAATTGTCATCTTGTTGCTAAGGGGTTTTCACAAGTGGAAGGCATTAAATATACTAAAACTTTCTCCCCTGTTGCCAAAATGAACTTTATCCGCCTTGTTCTTTCCCTTGTTGCCTCTTTCAAATGGGAATTCCATCAGATGGATGTTAAATCTTCCTTGTTAAATGAGGACTTACATGAAGAAATCTATATGGAAAAACCTCATGGATTTATACAAACAGACTCCAGCCTTGTATGTTGGCTTAAGTGATCCCAACCTTATAAACCATGTGAAGTCTAGCCTTAAAAAACAGTTTGAAATGATAGACTTAGGAAACTTGCATTATTTTCTTGGTCTTTAAGTCTTGCAGTCGAAAGAAGGTATTTCCCTTTCCGAGTCCAAGTATGCATGTGATATTCTATGCCACTTTCACATGGAAGACTGTAAGCTAGCCTGTTCTCCCTTTTAGTCTAGAGCCAAACTTTTAGTCACTTGTACTTCCCCTGAAGTTGACATTACCTTATACCGTCAGCTTATTGGAAAAATTTTGTATCTGACCGATACCCATCCTAACATTTCCTTTGTTGTTGGCCTTGTCACTTGGTTTATGCAAAAGCCACATGAAAGTCATTGGAAAGTAGCTAAAAGAATGCTTCATTATGTTCGAGGTACAATTCATTTTGGGATTCTTTATAGTGCAGAAGCATCTCCTCTATTGGTTGGTTTCACTGATTCTAATTGGGTCGGTGACCTTGATGATTAGAATTATACAACAAGTTATGTCTTCATTCTTGGTTCTAGAACCTATCACATGGGCTTGCAAGAAACAAAGTTCCATTTCTCTTTCTTCAGTAGAAGCAGAGTACCGTGGCTCCATTGAAGCTAGTAAAGAAGCCTTGTGGCTTCATCAGATCCTGTTAGAGTTTGGTTTTCAGCAGCAGTATCCGACTACACTTTAGTGTGATAACCAAAGTTCCATTCAACCATGCAAAGATCCCATCCAACATCAGTGCAACAAACACATTGAAATACACATGCACTTCATCAGAAAGCTCATTCATTACCATGTTCTTGAAGTGCAATATTATTCAACCGATGATGAAGTTGCAAACATCTTTACAAAGGCTCTCACAGAGGCAATGTTTACTAAACTTCGATTTACGGTTGAAGTTCAAGAAGTTCTCACTAAAGGGGGATAGGCTCTAATATCTCCTTCCTTCTCCTATTGTGTCATTTTTGTACATCCTTCAATCTCATCCCATGTTGTTCTTAAGGGGGGATGTTAGGATATTCCGACACATAGGAAATAATTAAGTGTAACTTGGTCTAATGTATATTTAGGTAAAGTGTGTTTTTTTAGTATGCACTTTTTGTAACTTACAATTTGATGGTCACGATATGTTCTAGGCATGAAGTGATCCGATGGTTCATTCTCTCCTCGGTATTACCGACACTTGATCCGTGGCTTAACACTTGATTGGTCCATGATCTCTATTTAAAGAGCATAGAGGGTCATTTGTTAAGTGACCATTCATGAGAGAATCTTATGTAATTTTTCTTTCTTTTACATTAATAAAGTGCCTAAATTGGCCACGTTGGCTTAGGCCGTAGACTATTTCCCTTTTTAAAGGTTTTAACCACGTCAAGAATACTGATGTACTGATCTATGATGTATTTATGAGCGATGTCCCTTAGTGTTCTATCTAAAAAAATTTACTGCGTAAGTTCCTACAAAACATTTAATATATATATACATTCAAAAATACAATTTAAATAATCAGACATTATAATCTCACAAAAAATAAAATCCAAAACCAAATAATCACTAATTAATTTTTCATTAAATTATAACAAATTTACTATTTTTCAAAACTCAACGTTCACTGCAAAATGCAAAACGAAAAACGCTAAAACCATAGAAAATAGATGATCACAGGGCAAGGCATAAAATGAGTGATTATCCTAAATGAATTATTTTTATATAAATATAATATAGATATAAAAAGTATATTTTTTTTCTTAAACTTGTAAATTTACTATTAAATTTTAACAATATATTAATTATAATATATATAATTATAATATGAAATACAGAAATCTTGGTGCTAGAGAGCCTAGAACACTTTTGATGATAACATCTTGTGGACCAGGATTGGTTATAGAATGTTGTAGGTAGACAAATCATTTTTTCATCGCCTAAGTTCACCCTATTTGCCTTTTAGCAAATGAGATAGTAATCATAAGACTAAAATAGTAATCATAAGACTTATATTTTTTTTCGAGAGAAATTGTATTATTAGTTTATGTGTTTGATAATTTTTTCTTGTATTTTAAATAAAATTAATGAAAAATTTTAATCGATGAAAAATGTTTTTTATTATTAAAATTAAGTATATATATTTTTTTGATGAAATTATTAAACCCATTAAATATTTAAATAATACAAATTCAATTACTCAACTCCAACTAATTTTCACCAAATATTAAATAAATTTGATTAAAAAATTTCACCCAAAACTAATTAAAAAAGGTCAAGCAGTAGACGACGCTTCAAGTATTTCCCTATGCGACAGACAAAGATGGCAATGTCATTCTGGAATCCGACTGAGTTATCAAACAAGTCTCCCTCATTTTACTCCAACATCTGTGAAGTATGTGGGTGCACCTTTCAATTACTCAACCCTTGCGAGTTCTACTATGTGTAGCTTTTCCGTTATTATTATTATTATATATATGATGCACTGTGAGGACATTCTATTTAATATTTATAAAGACATACCTATTCGCATATTAAAACTAATAGCATGAACCTTTGGAGATTGAAAATAATTCATTAATCATTTCTTCTTAAACAAAGAATGGGATGGTGTCTAATTCTGAATATAAATATGTGCGAGGTTGGATCTTATATGATTGGATACAAAGCCTCGGAACTCACAATTGCCATTAAATTCAACACTGCGAAAATCCCATGTTGTGACTGTATTTTATGTGCATTCTTTAAAATTACCCCTAACACTCTATCGAGAAACTAAATTTTTATATATATATATATGCGCAGAACCCCACAAACAAGTCATTACCTTATGTTGCGTATAATTAAGGAAAGTTGTTGCAGAAAGAATAATTAAAGAAAGTTGTTCGTATCGGATGATACAAATGGCACTGAAATGCTTAGGGAAAGAAATACAATCAATACAATAAAAATATTCAAATCCTGCGTGTAATTCGAATGTGAAGGGAAAAAAATATTACGAACAAAAAGGAATCCTATGAAAGTCGAAATGCAAAATGCCATAAAATATTGATAAAGCTGGAGAGTTGCTCTAACAATATCCAACTAACTATGTTCCGACCTGGATTCATGGACAAGATGAGGATGCTGCAAAAGCTTTCAAGGTGATATCACCTTGCCTTGTAAGGCAAGGCATTGAGAGTTGGATAAACAGACCTATTTGATTGAACTACCACTCCTACTATTTCCCATTTGTGGGATACTCTGTCTCTATCCCCCTTGGCGCTTTCCTTTGAGGGTCGCTTGTTTACATTCCATCCATTCATAAATACATCATCTCTTCCCTTGGGAGATATCTAGAGAAGTATTCTCAGCTTTGTCTAGCCCTCAACAGATTAAGCCTTGGTGTGCAGTATAGATTAATAAGTGGTACTTTTGTATTTCTAAATCTAGGTCGGTTTGGTCAGTACTAATAATTTGCAGAGCAGGGCTAGTATTATTATAATGGCATGTGGACTAGTGAAATCTCTGGTGGGTTTTCTCTTGCTGTGGAACTTCTGCATGTATGTGGGTGTAGGTGTTATTGCAGGATGGGCTCTCAACAAAGCCCTCGACCACGCTTATTCTACTGGTAGCTATTAATGTCTAACCCCAAAATACATATTATTCTTCTAGGCATAATTTGTTTTTGTGCTGTTGAGAGTTTTGCTGATTGATTGTGTGATGAAAATTTGCAGGTCCCGGAACAGCTCTTCCTACTGGATTTTCTCCAGTGTATTTTCCAATGGGGAATGAAGCCACAGGATTCATGGTTATTTTTGCTTTGATAGCTGCCGTGGTAGGAGCTGCTTCAAGCCTTTCGGGGCTCCATCACCTCCGGGTTTGGACTGCCCACAGTTTTTCTTCTAGTGCTGCATCTGCCATGATTGCTTGGGCCTTCACACTACTCGCTATGGGGTATGTATATATAATAACTACAAAGCTACATAACTTGTGATAACATTATATAATATCTGAGTCAACACAAACTGCAGGTTGGCATGCAAGGAGATCGCTATCGGCAGCGGAAACTCAAAGCTGGTCTGGATGTTATCTCATCATTAATGTTTCTGTTCATAATAGTTGCTTATGGAATTCATCATTAATGGCGTTTTATATTAACATTGGTGACATTGCATTTGTCTGCAGAGAACGTTGGAGTTATTTCTTATTATTCTCGCCGGAACAAAGCTCTTCTACATTTTCCTCATTCAAGGTGCATTCTTCAGAGAAAATTATTGTTGTTACCAGGAAACCTACGTGGTTACAACTACAGCACAGCCTCAAAAAGGAAACGCACCTGTGGCATCTTCTGTTTAATAATAGATTGTCCACAGATCGCTGATAATAACTTGTAATATACAAGAACATGGGTTCTGCTGTGTGACAAGAAATCAATTCATGCTGTAGATTGGAGATTACGTAATTTTCAGAGTGGGACTCATGAAAATCAGCTCTGATTTGATAATCGTGTGAACTCTGAAAATAAAGTTATCCTTACTGGCGCTATATAGGATTCAAAATGTTTTGTTAATTGTCATCAAGGTGATGAAAGGGCCGCATTTTATATTATGTAAATCTATGCTTCTCATTTTATTATGGAAAACTGTTTCTCATAAATTAAAGTCTGCTTTGTATCTGTCTTTTTATCGCACTACTTATCCATAAGGTTAAGGTGTAGATGCTGATAGATATCAAGTGAAAATTACCAAATACTGCACCATGAATCCTATCCTATCGATAAGAAAACAGTATTTCAACTATCGTTTTGTAACGTTGCAATTACATAAATAATTGTAGGTATTAATAAATTTAGGAAGCATTAATATCATTTTAAGTGGGTGATTAGTTTTATGTTATTAGAATGGTAGTTACTTTATGCCATCTATTTAGTGTAACATTAGTTATAGTCCAACACCCTCCTTGGTAATTTGAATCTAATCCGGGCTAGGTTTTAATTCTAATACCATGTGAAGATTTGCCATTACATTAAAACGAGTAATTATTAATAAAGTTTCAAACAGTTAGTAGATTTCCAAAGCATAAATTATACCATGTGAAAGTTTGTCATTTGCAAAAAAACGTAAAACCAATTGGTATAGTAAACTTCCATACCAGCAAAACCACGTTGAATTGATGGTTAGTACCATGTTCTCAACTTAACAATTAATCATTATTGATTAATATATCAATCTAACGGTGCCTTTTCATTTATTTACAATTAACTATGTTGTTTATAATGAATTTTTAACTACTGGACAATGTTTGTGAGGAAATGCTACACGTTAAGTAATTGGAATATTACCACGATTAAATTGATCACGGTTTAAAAAATTAAAACCAAACAAAAACCTATTATTATTGTTTTAAAGAATGTAAAACATAGCATTGTCATTGTGAATACTTTTAATCTAAGTGTGGTTAAAAGTCTTAGAGAAGCATAGTTGTAGCAAGGAAGGTTGTGGAGTAGCATGTATTTATTTATGGCTAAGTGAGTGTGTCTACACTTTCTAGGTAAGTATGCACTAGTTTAAGTAACAAAGGTAGAAGGAGAAAAGTTAAAATAGGTAGCAGGTTCACAGGTTTACACTTGGAGATAGTGGAGAAATGTTCTAAACTTATGTGAGTTATGAGGTGTTGTTCTATAATTTATGGTTTTCCAATGCACATGAGTTGTAGTTAAATCAAAGTCTCTATCCTCTAGGTTGTCTATCCATGGAGTCTATTGAACCCATCACTATATAATGGTACACATTGTCATATGTTTGGTTTATGTATTTCCCATCACTACATAATGGGACACATTGCCACGTATTTCGTGTGAGCAAGCACAGGGCCAAATTATAAGTTTCATATTTTTATCAATTCATTGAGATCCATTAGTTTAAGTTGCTATCAGAGAGCTATAGGGTTGAGATCTAAGAGGCTCAATTCTTCATCTACATTATCTGAAGAGCGTGTGATCTGTGTTCATCATTCTTAGTCATTATTAGATGTTATTGTGCCTTGGTGGCTAGATTTGCAAGTGGATATTGCATGTGGCTAGATCGATATACATACTCAACTATGAAAAATTGTTGTGTTGGTTGTCTTCTACCATTGTGTGCAATTGAAGATTTTTTTGTGCAATTTCTTTTACTTTTAGTTCTTGTTGTTTTTAGAGGGCCTCATTTTTTGCTCGAGCCTCTAAATTTGCAAGTGGGAGGTATTCTCTAGCCTCACCCCCTTTCCATGGGTTCCCTACAATAAACAAGTTCAATCTAGAGACGTCCACCTTCAAGGTTTTTGGCATGCTAGATATAGTGCATTGTGCAACAATTAAGAAACTCAACGAGTTATAATTCTAGACTATTTCAGAGATTTCAACAGAATTGCTGACTTGGAGATATATTCCATGCTAAGTTTAGCATTAGTTTAGAATTATTTTAGAATTTTGTTGAGAGAATATCTCAACCTCGTCTATATTTGGAATCATTTGGATCTTAATCCAACCATATATGTGTATTATATTTGTGAATGGAATTTTTTTTTTTTATGTGTGCAACTTGATTTTGTTTGTTGTTTTCAGAGCCTATGGAGCTAACTCCCTCATAGGAAGGCCCAAGGGCATAGGGAGAGTGAATAGATTTTTTTAAGTGCCTTTTTTGTTTGTCCATCCTTATAATGAGTAGTTGAAGGAGTCGCTAGAGTGTTGCCATTGTGACAAGGAGGTGTTGTTTTCTTTTGTATGGTTGTGAAGTTTGCTTGTGAAGTGTCATTGCTCGACGAAGTGTTGTTGGAGGAAGTGTCATTTTAATATCTTTTCTTGGACAATTTAAAGCACATGCTCAATATGTTGGCCCAACACCCAAGTAGTGTAGGTAGAGGATTGTGTAATTTTAGCTAGGCTTCTTTAAATATCAAGCCTCATTTATGCATTGTGTGTGTTTTGCCATGAAATGTCACTTGAATTGTTTTCCCTCTTTGGATTCAACAATGGATGATATTGGTGTCACATCAGAAGGCTAAAGAGAGTCGACACATTCCCACTGATGCTTTTTAGTACTGTATAGAGTTTGCAGTGACCAAGAAGATGGAAACTGCGAAGACGATTTAAGCCCTGTCGGAATGAGGAGACTTATATCAACTACGCATTGGTTAAGGTCTATTCACTGGATGATGAACATTCAGACTTTGAGCATTTTGGTTTGAACTTTCAACTGGTATGAATGATTGGCAGTAGCCATTTATGATTGATAACATCCATATACTAAATCGTTGAAGGTGCAGAGATAAGTCTTTGAAATTTGACGGTGGTGCGTCTCCTAATTCTAATACACCTCCCTTTGTAGCTTGAGTGAAGAAAATCAATAGAGGCAATGGACATGAAAGTGAAGGTTCATAGGCCCCAGGAATTTATTAGTGGGTAGACACAATTCCATAGTGTCAAGATTTTTTTTTTTTGATGCGCAGTTGTAGAAATTGTCTTTTCACAACTAGCACAACCTGATTCCCCATTACAAACTCGAGTATCATCACACAAGTTTGGGCAGAAACAGGTTCTCTTTTTCCACTTCATTAACATATCCTCTTATTTTCTCACATCACAATACACAAGTTTTGTAGCCATAGCCATATGTCTGTTTATCTTTACAATGTGTTTCTTGGGCCATCCTAACACTCATCATAAACTAGAAAACCCAAATTGCAGTATTCTCATGGATCACATCGAGACTAACATGGACCTCTAATGCTATGAAAGAGCGTTGCCTTGATTTATGAGAGACTATAGAAGCTAAGCATTGAACATGTAGATGACTAGTGTAGTGTTATTTTATTATCTTTTTGTATATTATATCTATTTTTGTAAAGAGTACAAAACCAATTAATGAACAAGGTAATATAATTAAATTAGTGGTTCTTTATGTTCTTCGATACTGAGACTACATATCACTAATTTGATTATGTAAGTTTTTTATATATTGATGGGTCTTGTTGTGCTTGGATCTTCAAAAGCATGAGTTACAAGTTATATATTTGTATAGGTAATTATTTATATAAAAAAGGTGAGTTGTATGATTGACTATTGGGTAAGCTTGGTACCTAGACAACTTACCTATATAACTAGAAGTATGTATTTTTATGCATACTACTAGAATGGAAGCATGTCCATAGAGATATTTTGTATCTACGCTATTTTTCGAGGTAGTCAAGAAGCATCAATTGTACAAATTTTATAAAAAAATGGTGAGAGGCATTTATGTTTCAAATGGATGTCAAGTGGTAGCTCGTGTGGTGGTAAAGAAAATGCAGTGTCTACGAGATTCCATAGGAGATGTGATTGATGATGAAGACCAATCAGAAAGATATATGTTTTGTTGTTGTAATATGTATTGTAATTTTTATTTTGCATGTAAGCATTAAGGGAGGGACTTGGAGATAATGCTTCCATGATAAGTTTAGAATTAGTGTAGAATTTTATTGAGAGAATACCTCAACCTCCTTGTCCATGTTTGGAATCAGTTGAATCCAACTATGTATGTGTATCATATTTGTGAATGAAAAAAATATTTTTATTTGCAGCGAATTGATTTTCTTTGTTGTTTGGCAATGAATTGAATTAAACCACAACATGGTGATGTTGCTTTTATTTTTTAAGGGAATATTATTATATTTTCATATTCGTAATACATGGGTATGTGCTTTATCACATTTATTTTAAAGGTTATACCATATGTTTCTGGCATGGTGATTGTTTTAGTATTTTAAAAGGATAAGTTTTATTTTTTTGGGTGAAAAAAAGTTGTGTTTGTGTGTGTGAAAAAGGAGATGTAAGGAAATTAAAAGGGGAAATTGCCAAATGTGGTTGGTTGTGTTCTTTTTTCTAACATTTGAATTGACTATAGGTGTTATGCTTTTGTAAATTATTTGAGGAATTTGCAGATCTGCTCGATCTCTTACAATATTACATAGATTTTGTTTTGATCTATTTATTTGGGATATTTGGTATTTAGATTTGGGTGTATTTTATATTTTATTTGAGATCTAGTCTATTTTATTGAGTGCATTTAAAATTTTTAAATCCATTTGTTGATTCATATTTATATGAGTCTACAAAACTAGATGGAGAGAATTATACAAATTGGAAATTTTAGTTGCAAGCTCTACTGGAAAACTTCAATGCTTGGTCAATGATAACACGAGGAAAAACCAAATTGGCATGATCAGTGACTTAAGTTTAAGATTGGGAGCATGGAGAGACCAATTCCAAGGTACTCATGTAGATGCCAATGAAGGAAAACATTATATCACACATCAAGTATTGTGCAACATCTCAAGAAACATGGAAAACACTCAAAACATTGTATCAAACTCCCAATACTAATAGAGTGTTATTTTTTAAGAAGAGACTTTTCTCAATTAAGATGGAGGTAAATGAAAGCATTAGTGATTTTCTTTAACCACAATGAAAGAAATTTTTGATAAACTTGGTGGTATTGGTGAAAATATTTCCAATAGTGATCTAGTAACTATTAATTTGAATGGGTTCTTAGATGAACACCATATGTTTGTCACTTCAATTTTAGGTAGAGAAAATGATCTTACCTTTCATGAATTAATATGTATTATCCTGCAATAAGAATAAATATAGAAGAATTTTGCTGGTAGATCTCAAAGCTCATATTTCGTACTAGTAGCCAAAGGGAAGTAACCATACAAAGGAAAGACACAGGATAAGAACAAAGGAGGCAAATCAGAATAAAAACCACATCAAGACAAAGAACCACCAAGGAAAAATACCTATATGAAGAGTAAGGGTGGATTCTTCTATTATTGTAAACATGGACACTTTGCTAAATATTGCAATGAAAGGAATTTTGGTAAGTCTAAGCATAGAAGGCATTCGAGAAATTTTATTGATAAAGAAGCCCCAATTTGTGATAATTTCAAAAATCTCAAATTATTCATTGTAGATGTTGTTTTTTCAGTAGAAACTAATGATGTTAATGCATAATTTATTGACTCTAGTGCTCAATTCATATGACATGAAAAAATTGATGGTTTGACACCTATCATGAACACAGTAATGGTAGTCATATATATGTAGGAGATGATTGTTCTCATGAAATAAAAGCTTATGGGGATGTATGTGTATTTTTACCAAATGGATAAGAAAGACAAATACAAAATGTGATGTATGTCCTTGGAATCAAGAAAAATCTATTCTTTGTGTCCACTCCTGGAGATTTGAATCTCAAAGTTGAATTCTTTAAATCATATTATGTTATTAAGGATATACAGGACAAGTATAACATCATAGCAAGTGGAGTGATAGTTGGAATCTTATAAAAGCTTGATGTAAATAGGAAATATCATGAAGTGTTAGCATCCACCACCATGACAACAAAAGATCTTTGGCATCAAAGGTATGACCACCTTAATTATCTTGACTTGTTGTTACTTCAAAATCAAAGAATGGTAGAGGGACTTTGAATGTTAAAGCATGAATATTCAACATTTGAAGTGTGTTCATTAAGAAATATGCATATGGAAGAGTTCCCTACTTATACAGATAGAATAAAGAGGGAAATCCAATGTTAAAGCATGAATATTCAACATGTGAAGGGTGTGCATTAAGGAAGATTCATAGGGAAGTATTCCCTACTCATATAGATAGAATAAAAAGGAATATTCTTGTACTTGTCCATAAAAATGTGTGTGAGGCTATGTAGACTAGAACTTTAGGAAGAGCATATTATTTCCTAGTATTTTTTTATTATTGCAAAAAATACACTTTGGTTTATTTCATAAGAAATAAGAGTTATGTATTTGAATATTTCAAAGAGTTTAAAAACTTGGTTGAAAAGAAAATATGAAAATTCATCAAAATCCTCTAACTTGATCAAGGGGGAGAATATACATTAGGAGAATTTGTGAAATATTACAAAGCAAATGGAATTGTAAAGCATTACACAATGTCACATACTCCACAACAAAATGGGGTACTTGAGAGGAATAACAAAACCTTAATGGAATGTGCAAGGAATATGATGAAAGGTAAAAAATTTACCAATGTTATTTGGGTTGAAGCCATTAGCAGAAATGTTTACTTAAATAATAGAAGTCCAAATAAAAGTTTAAATCAAAATGATCCATTTTAGTCTCTTTATGGTTATAAACCAACAATAGGAAATTTAAGAATATTTGGAAGGGGCACCTTTGCTCATGTTTCAAAAGAATATAGGAGAAATCTTGATGCAAAATATATCAAGTGTATCTTCATTGGTTAAATTTTGATCATAAAGCATACAAGTTGCTTGATCCTTCTACACAAAGTTTTTTGCAAGTAAAGATGTTTTTCTATATGAATATGTAGATGAAGGCCATAGGAATGATAGTTATGACACATGGCATATTCCCCAAGATTGTAATGATGCCCCAAAAGAAGTTGATGAAAAACATGAGTAGAAAGAAGAGGAAAATTGAAATAGTGAAAGCACACCTAGATGAGGAAAAATGTCTCCATGAAGCAAAAGAAGAGATGAAATTAATGAACTACCAAGAAGGTAATCACACTAAATGCAGCCACCATTAAGGTATAAATAATATTCCGTGATGACTAAAGTGATGAATGTCATTGAACCTCTAAACTTTGAAGAAGCTAATGAACATGCAGAATGGAGAAATGCAATGAAGGAAGAATATGACTCCATAATGAAAATTGACACATGGGGATTGATAGAGTTACCTAAGGACAAATTTACCATAAGTTCAAAATGGTTGTTGAAAACTAAATTTAATGTCGATGGAACTATTGATAAATATAAAGCTAGACTAGTAGCAAAGGGTTATTCATAGAAAGAAGGGATAGATTATGAATAAAAATTTTCACTACTAGCTAAAATGAACATAATTGGAATGATGATTGCATTGGAAACCAAGTATGGTTGGAAGTTAAATTAGCTAGTCGTCAAATCAACATTTAGGAATGGAGAATTAAAGGAAGAAGTGTATCTTGCTAAACCATAAGGATTTGTAAAATAGGGATAAGAACAACTTGTTTGTGGGTGAAAGAAAGAACTATATGGACTAAAAGAGGCGCCTAGATCTTTGTATGAGAATATTGATAAATTCTTCTCTCAACAGGGTTTTAATAAAAGTAAAGGAGGTCCAAATCTATATACCAATAGGGACGAAAAAGGCCATATTATTTTGATTTCTATATATCTTGATGATCTGACCATAATTGGAAGTAGCTCCAATTTAATTGAAAAGATGAAACACTTTCTATCATAGGAATTCGAAATGGAGGATCTTGGAGAATTTCACTGTTATTTAGGCCTTGAAGTTTGGAGGGAGAATGATAGAACTTTGGTCACACAAAGTATATATACATAAGAATTAATCAAGAGATTCAACATGAATGGATGTAAATTAATATCTACACCACAAGAACAAAATGCTAAACTCATCAATGATGTTGAAGCATAGGAAGTAAATGGCACATTGAATAGGAAGTTGGTGGGAAGTTTGAATTACTTAACTAAAACTAGGCTAGATATTGCATGTTCAAGCAACATACTTAGTCATTTCATGGCTAATCCACACGAAAGCCACTAGAAAGTAGCTAAGAGAGTCCTTCGATGTTTGAAGGATATTGAATATTTTGGTACTGAGTATACTAATGATTTGAATGTTGATTTGTTAGCTTATTCAGATTCTGATTAGGAAGGAGATCCAGATGAAAGGAAGTCTACTTCAAGTTACACATTCAATATTAGATCTGGTATCATGTCTTGGAGCAACAAGAAACAACCAATTGTTTCTTTGTCTTCCATTAAAGTTAAGGCCTTATGTAGTGTAGCCTATGAAGCAATTTGTCTAACAAGAATTCTTGAAGACATGGGAGAAAAATAGGAAGAACCAATAATCATGAAGTGTGACAACCAAAGCATTCAAACTGGCAAATAATTCACTCTATCATGCAAGATCAAAACACATAGAGACTCAAAATCATTTTGTATGAGAAAAATGTAGTCAAAGGACATTATTTTGATATATTGTAATACAAATGATAATGTGGTAGAAATATTTACTAATCCTGTAGGAAAATATAAGTTTATATTATATAGAGAAAATTTGGGTGTAGTAAATAATTCATCTCTTTTAAGGGGGGTACTTAGAGATAATGGAGAAATGTTCTAGATTTATGTGAGTTGCGAGGTGTTGCTCTAGAAGTGATTATTTTCTAGTGTCTATGAGTTATAGCTAAGTCAGAGTCTCTATCCTCTAAGTTGTCATGTTTATCGAGTCTATTGATCCCATCACTATGTAATGGGACGCATTGTAATGTATTTGGTGTGAGCGAGCCTAGGGACAAATTAATATGTGTTTGATATTTTTATCAATTCTCTAAGATCCATTAGATTAACTTTTACGCCTATGCTAGTCAATGAATTTACTGGGAGTACCTTATCTTACTTGAAACATGAGAACTCACAATGAAGGATCCTGATTCCACTATCATAAATTTTAGAGGTAATTATTTCTTGGGTGAAGGGACAACCACTACCTCACTGACGCAGTCAACACCACCTCAAGCTACACCACCTTCCACTGTCTTCACTGCCTCACCATGCACTGCTTTAGCTTGTTAAAATCCAAAGAGGCAGGGACTCATGGAAACCTTAAAAGGAAAATTTAATATTTTAATTTATGTAACTCACTTAAAAATATTATATAAATATAGATGCTTAAATAGAGTTGAGCATCCCACTCCAAATTTTGATATTCATTTATTTAATGTGGTAGTCGTAGTTGTGTTTTTCTCTAAATTGTGTCTCTTAAATTGGTAGCAGAACTTGGTATAATCTATGAGGAAGGAGCCAGTGAGGTGAATTTATCATTTATTTGTTTTTGTCACTAATTTGGTGAAAAAATAAAAGATCCAATTAGTTTCTTTATAGTTGGAGTCCTTAAAGCCACATTTCTTGTTATTCTAATTTATAGAACCTACACATAAAATTTCTTCCAGGAATATATGATTAGTTGTGTGTAGAGGTTGTCAAGTTAGGAGAGTGGCCATTCAAGTTGTGTTGAGTTCACGAAGAAACTAGAGGGAAGCATCCACCAATGAAACTTAGTCGCACTATATTTGGAAAAACCTAGAATACAAACAAGTGGTATTTAGTATTAGAGTCCTATGAACTTTGTATAGTATCAAGAAAATCTAAATATTTCACTTGTCATTGGCAAGATCATGGGAAAGTTTGTTGGAAAATGAACAATATATTTTTTCGGAGTCTATAATTTGGTCTGGAAGTAGGTTAGTTGCCTTGTTTTGAGAAACTAATTAATTTTCCATCTTGAACGAATGATAGTTATTAAATAAATAATATTGAAGCTCATGTAATTTGGGAGACAAACTTGATTTTTTTCTTATGAAGTATATGAGTTTAATTCACCATGATCTATGCTTGTATACGGAGGCTGTTATATTAGGCTTATTGGGACTTATCAATGGCATCATTGGCTTGTATTGCTAACATGTGTGGTGCACAACTTGATTTATACTTGAATTTTCATGTGTATATTTTATGCCTTTATTGGCATTTTGTATCATATTGCGAAAGTCCTCTAACTCTCCATCTAAAGATTTTTTTCAACTTTTTGTGAAAAATAGTGTCTAATACCAATATTTTCCAGCCACGGGTTCCTAATTTGACTAAGAAAAGTTATGATTCATGGTTTATTAGAATGAAAGAATTGTTGTGTCCTCATTATATTTTATGACTGAAGTTAAGAGTGTTTTTAATCAATTGGGACAATATGGGGAAATCCTCTCAAATAAGAGAGTGATTGAGAAATTCCTCTAAAGTTTTCCAAAGAAATTTGAAGTCATGGTTGTATCCATAGAAGAGTTTAAAGACACGAATCAAAAGCAAATTGATGAGTTGATTGGTTCGTTTATTGCACATGAATCTAGGACATCAAGATATGATGATAGTACAATGGAGAATGCCTTCAAAACTTATCTACAATTTAATAGAGAAAGAAGCAAAGGAAGGTCGAGTAATAGAGGAAGAGGTGGTAGGGGAGTTAATAATAGATGTACACAAGATAATTTTGAGCATGAGGAGAAATCTCATCAACACCCTTCTAATTTAAGGGGAAGTAAAAATAGAACCCGATAGAAAGGAAATCAATGACAATATAAGACTAAGGTTTAGTGCTATTACTGCAAAATATATGGTCATTTTTCTAACAAGTGCTAGAAGAAATGGGTAGATGCTAGTAAGTAGTCCATGAAAATATTAGAAGAGTCTAAATATAATTAAAAGCCAACAATTTTTATTTGAATGTCCAAATGATATTTGGTTTTAGGCAACAACTGCAATAATCACATGACTAGAAACAAAGATATGTTTTCCATTCTAGATACTAGTATTCAGTTTGAGGTCAAGCTAGGTAACGATAATAAAGTATGCCTTAAAAGTAATGGAGTGATTTTTTTTTTTAATACTAGAAATTATGAAACAAGAAAAATTGATGATGTGTATTATATACCTAGTTTAAATTATAATTTGTTGAGCATCCGACAACTGATACGAAAAAGGTACATATTGTTTTTCAAGAATAAAATATGTACAACCATTGATAAATATCCAAGTAATAAATTGATAGCAAGGGTGGAGATGATGAGGAATAATACGTTTATGCTTATAATGAGAAATAAATTATCTCCCTCCTTGAATTCTCATAATACAAAGAATTTGGATGAATCATGGTTGTGACATTTAAGATATGGTCATTTATATTTTGCTGGTGTAGATTTGCTGCAAAAGGAATAGATTGTGATAGGGCTACCCATTATTGAGCAACCAACAAGCTCATGTGAAATTTATATAGTTACAAAGCACCATAGAGAGAAAATTGTATATGGAGTTTCATATTGGGTGAAAGCTCCACTAGAGATTGTACACATAGATTTGTGTGGACTGATGCACACACCTTCATTGGCTGGTAATGTTTACTTTTTACTTTTATTGATGACTGTAGTTGAAAAACTTGGGTTTAACTTTTGAAATAGAAATCTGAAATTTTTACTATATTTAAGAAGTTTAAAACTATGGTTGAAAAGGAAAATAACAAATATATTAAAAATTTGAGATCACATAGAGGTGTCGAATATATTCAAAACTATTTAATTAAGTTTTGTCAGTCACATGGAATGAAGAGACAATTTACTAGTCATTATACTCCATAGAAAAATGGAGTGTCTGAAAGGAAAAATCGAATGATTATGAATACTGCTTGAACTATGCTGAAGGAAAGATATCTACCAAATTAATATTGGGGAGAAGACATTACTTGTGTTATTTAAAATCTTAACAAAAATATGACTAAGAGATTGAAGGACTGAGTTCCAGAAGAAGCATGGAGTGGTAAGAGTTGAAATATCTCCAATTTAAGAATTTTTGGATGTGTTTCTTATGCACCATCTGCTTAAAGAGTTGAGAAATAAGTTAGATGGCATAAGTGAGAAGTGTGTCTTTATTGGATATAATGAATATTATAAGGCATATATACTCTATAATCCAATCACCTATCGATAGAGATGTTGAGTTCAAGGAAGAAGCATCTTGGATGGAAGCATAAATAAATCTATTAATGCAGAGGGAGTTGTATTATCTCATGGAGATGATGAGAGAGACGAGTAAGAAGTATAGGGTTGATAGTTCATTCCATATACACCTATCACAAACACTTTAGTAAGGAAATCACCACAAGTCATCCCATTATAGTTTAGAACACTAAGAACTCAAGAAAATGGTAAGCCATCAAGATATGGTGGGAAACAAACAATAGGATCTAAGGTAAGTAATGAATCTAATCCTACATTAGCCACATTATGGAACAAAATTAAAGGTCAAAATACTAGAAGTTTAGAAAATTTTTATAATTAGAATGATGAAATAGATCAAGTTTCAAAATTTTCATTAAGTGGATATGATCTTGTAAATTGTGATGAAGTTGTTAAAGAAGAAGTTTACGTAAAATATATGGATGAAGAGGTTGATGCTATAGAAACAAATGATAATTGGGATATTATAGATCTACACGAAGGTAAAAATAATATAACTATTTATGAATTTACAAAACTACATTGAATGTTGAAGGTCAAATTGAAAAACTAGAGCAAGATTTGTAGCTTAAGGGTTCATTCAGTGACCTGGTATTCATTATAATGAAACTTTTGGACCTATAGCTAGAGTTAACACAATAAGGATGGTATTAGCGACTGTTGTACAAAATAAACAAAAATATATCAAATGGATGTTAAGTTTGCATTTTAAAATGGCTTTTTGGAAGAAGAGATTTATGTGAAACAACCTCAAGGATATGAAATTGATGGACAAGAAGATAAATTTTACAAATTGAGGAAATCATTATATGAATTGAAAGAAGCACCCTGAGTATGGTATAGTAGAATTGATGAATATTTAAATGACAAGGGATTCAATAGGATTCCAAGTCATCCAACTATGTATACAAAGGTTGAAAGGAGCACCCCAAGTATGGTATAGTAGAATTGATGAATATTTAAAGGACAAGGGATTCAATAGGAGTCCAAGTCATCCAACTATGTATACCAAGGTAAACCATGAAGGTAAAATTTTGATTTTTTGTTTGTATGTTAATGATTTGATTTTCATTGGAGATATTTCAATAGATGATTTTAAGACAACCATGCTGATAGAGTTTAAGATGACTAGTTTTCAGTTAAAGAATAATTTATTGGTATTGAAATAACTCAATCTGAATATGGTACTTTTATTTTTCAATCTAAGTATGTAAAGGATAGATTGAAAAGTGATCCAAAATGGATTTTGGATAGACTCCTAAGTTTAAGTGTTTCTCGCTACAGAAAATGAAAGTCCAAGGAAGTTCCTAGAACTAGCCCTATTGCGGAGATCATCTCATTCTGAATCTACTGCAACTTGAATGGGAAAAAATGGACTTAGGATGCAGAAGTTATCATAAAATGAAGTTGCCCTTTATCCTTTGGAAAAAGGGGCAAAATCCCCTAAAAATGGGTCCTAAAAACCCTCTAAGTCTTCAAAATAAAAAAACTATCGCAAAAGGAGAACCTTTAAAAATGGCAGATAACACTATCCGGAGGTAAAAACATGAAGAAAATAGTGAAATCGACCCTATCGGAGGTCAAACCAACTTTGCACAGGAGCTGGTCTAGATCCGGTCGATCAACCGTCCAGATCCGATCAGAAAATTGTAATCGGCAGCGGCAGGCAGAGGATATTGGAACATATCACACGACAATTGCAACATCGATTAGCGAGGTCAACGAGGACCGTCGATCAAGCACGCAGATTGACGACCCAGGTTAACTTGCGATATCGCAATCGGCGATTATAGAGGAGCACTTACAAACGGCCCGGGGGTATGTGCGATATGCAATTGCGATAAATCACATCGTAATATCTCATCGGAGATACACAAAGGAGCGGGGCCTATATACATATGGCTTGCGATAGCCAGACCGTGGAGATATAGGTGATATTTCATATATTTTGAGATTCGGAAAATGACATTTTCCTTTGTATTTGCATTTTCCGCCAAATAAATAAAATACAAAGGAATTGTGCTGATGCGATAAAAATGGACTCGAAAGGGTTTATAAATGCAAATATATAATATTTCAAGTCCACCTAAAGCCATTTTATGGGATTTTTCAATGTTTTAATGTATTGTTAAAATACAAAGGGAAAACATGAAACATGGGAATTTGCGATATGTGATAGCGATTAAAGGTGGACTCCATAGGAAAATAGTACAAATTTATGGATATTTGAAGTTCGATAAATAGAGTTTCTGCGGATTTTTCCCGTGTTTAGTTTATTTTCCTGTGTAAGCCAGGAACGCTAATTTTGGGGATTTCAAAGGACCGATGGTACCTTCTATTACAGAATAGGTGGCCACCATCCCTGAAAGTGTTTAGCATTGATTGCTAATGCTCAGAGAGGGGATTTGTGTGGAGAAAGGCTAGAAGCCAGAGAGCCCGAGAGGGAAAATGAATAGACAAGCACCGATTGGCTTAAAAGCCATGAATGTCAGAGACAGAAGGGGGTTGTTGTAAAAACAGAAAATAAGCAAGAGCGCAGAAGAAAAAAGAGGTCAAGAGAGTAAAAAACTAATGCGCAGAGTAGCTGAGGGAGTCACTTGGAGGTCAAGTGAAAAGCCAGAGAGCTGTAAACTGACAGAGAGCCAAAGAAGCCAGAGCCGAAGTGCCAAAGCTAGAGCCAGAGTTGAAGAGCCAGAACTAGAGCCAGAGCTAAGAGCCAGAGCCAAGAGCCAAAACCAGAGCAAGAGCCAAGAGCTAGAAGCTGAGAGCTTCAAGAGCCAGGGATCAAATGGTGTCAAAACCCATTTTTTCTATGTAAAACATTGGAGTTGAGCCAAGAACTTGTAAAAAGGACTTTTCCATAACCCCAAAGATCCTAGTTGAGTTGACTAGAGCTGAAGGAGACGTAGCCCAAGATTTTTGGGTGAACTCCATATTAAATTGTTGTCTTATGTGTTTACTTATTGCTACATTTGTCTACTGGCATATGTATTTACATATTAGCACAAACAACAGAATTTTAAAAGCACATAAACAGGTTTAAAATAAACACCAACATACACTATATTATCAAGCATATTATCAATTCCGCATTGGTTAATCAATAAGACTTGGGAATATTTAAGCTTTGGAAGTGGGAGAGGTTCTTGTAAGTTAGACAAGAAGCCTAAGTGCCCCATTTTTAGATCAGGTGGTATCAGAGCCCAACTTTGATTAAACCCACCTTCAAAGAAGGCTATATTAGAATGCTTGATTGACAGAGCAAAGATTGCTTGTCTAAAAGGTGTTTAAACAGTCAGAGGTTGATTGTATGCTTGTTTGTAGACTCACTATTGTTTGAGTTTGCATAGGTGAAGGGAAAGCTATTGATAGCTCAGTCCAGAAAGGAAAAGAAGGAAGAAGGCTCAAGGCATTCTTCTATCCCAAATGACCTCAAAGCAATCCTTGGAGCACAAGAGGTTTGTTGCAAAAGGTTTCTTGAATAAGCTCTTTGTTAATCTTGTTTGAAGTTCTTTGTTCATTGGCATAATGACAACTTCTACAAGTGAGTCCTCAAATTTTCCTTTCTTCACAAGTTTCTTTGATCAAGACATGAAGCAAGACTTGTTCATCATGATGGATATGGTGAGAGAAATGTATGAGGATGGAAGGAAGAGCACCATACATAAACAACAGTTGAATTCCATGGGGGAAGAGAAGCATATGCTTTCTGACAAATTGCAGGAAACAGAGAGGCAACTTCATATTGAAAATATGAACCTAAAAAAGGATGCATGAGTTGGAGTCACAACTCGATGTTGCCTAAGAAGCCTTAGTCAAGTATCAACTTGAAGAAGAGGTAAGTCATTCCAGCTTTTCTTCAAATTCTTCTAAGAATTCTTGTATTGGTTCTTTTGAAAAACATATTAGAGGCATAGATTCCAAGCTAATGTCCAAGATGGGCTATGAAGGAAAGGGCTTCAGTAAGCATGCACAAGGTATTGTTAAGCCAATAATGGTTGAAGAAATGCCTAAATATTTGGGTCTTGGCTATGGACAATCTTATGGAGAGAGTTCCAAAGTTGCCATGAAGGCCATTGAAACAATCCCATGAAGGAGTTTCATTTCATGTCCTCTACCTCAGAAGTGTGAAGTTTGTATTCAAGAGGAATGCAATGGATTAAAACATCATTTGTAGGATGCAGGTGTTCAGAAGCACATACTACAACTAGAGAGTTATGGAAACTCTGATAACCTTGAAGAGATTGATGGTGTTCCGAAGGGAGCTACTTCTTCACTCAATTCACCTCCTCATGAAGACAATAAGGGTGAAAGAGGCAGGTATAAATCTGGTTCTAATCATATTCCTTTTGATCTTGCAAAGCATGGTAAATTTCCACATAAGTATGGGGAAAGAGTTTCATGTTCCTTTTGTGGTTTGGATAACCATAATGTTTCTAAGATGTTAGAAGAGAATGGCCACATACAGGAAAATTTTGAAGGAAAAGAAGCAAGCAGCCAAAGGTCCATTGGACAAGGAAAATCATGTTGTCAAGAGGATGCACATGCGGTGCACTTACTTCCATAAGCAAGGACATCTTGCTGCAAGATGTTGGACACTGAATTCAACAATGCTTCCACCAAAGCTGAAGAAAGTGGAAAGAGAAGATGGCAAAAATGGTAAGAAAGATTCCATGATTGATGTGTTTCAGGATGATTCACATGTTGATGTTGATGTGCAGATAAAGGTAGTGCCTTTGAAAGGGATTGGTAAGAACTGGTTAGAGTTCTTATTCGATTAAGATTGCATGTCTATTGATGCATATATTTACATTTCTTTGTTAATAAGGATGCAAGTTGCAGGATTTTACCAAGTAGGTGAATGGAGAATTTGAGCAGGAGACTCACTTTGTTGTTGAAACATTATATTTCATTTCAGCTTTGAAAGTATAGTGTGCTTAAGCGAAAGTTGAAAGATGAAATGCACACATGAGCTTTATGTGCATGAACACAGGGATATTGATTATTTCCTTGTATTTGAACATAACACATATTTCATTAAATTTGGAATTGAATTGTGGATCTAGAATTTCAAAATAACCAAAAAAATCTCAATTCTAGTGATGTCCTTGTAATAAAATTTTTCCAATTTTAATGAAATGTGTGTTACATGCATGTGTAATTAATTTGTAGGGTTGATTGCTTTGACATGCATGTGATGCAATGTTGACTTGGGAGAAGTTAACTTGGTCTCCTAGATGGGGATAATGATGAAGTGTTTCATCTTTGAAAAAAGAGTCCAAATGGTAGGGTCATTTGTTTTTAAGGGCATGTTTTGTGGGCTTGTTGCCTAGTCCATCATTTGTATGCAGATGTAAGACATGGAGGTGCTCACAAGATGTGAAATTTGTTTCTTTGTTGAAGCAGGAGTTTAGGCCATCCAGTTGTTGTCTGTATTTCTGTTGTTGTTAACAGTTGTTGTTGACAGCTTGTCAAACAAGTACAAATGAAGGTTTTGTGGAGCAGATGTACTTCACATTTGTTTGAGACACCTTGGATCAATGATCAAGGTAGAGAAGCTCAAACTACCTTCTACAACCATTTCAACAGAAGTTCTGCAGGAAGGCAAGGAGGAAGACAATTCTTCCCTGGAAGACCAGCCCATCCAAGGAAGGAAGTGGTCAGAAACTTTGGTTTAGAGGCACTATGCAAGGCGAGTGTGTGGAGGCTGAAAGAAGAGGGTGAATCACTCGAATTTACTGTTCAGGTTAGTATATCACTCTTTTGGAGACCAAAATTTATTTTAGTGAGGAAGTGTGATCCAAAATGGATTTTGGATAGACTCCTAAGTTTAAGTTTTCCTCACTGAGGAAAATGAAAGTCCAAGGAAGTTCCCGGAACTGGCCCTATTACAGAGATCATCTCATTCTGAATCTACTGCAACTTGAATGAGCAAAAATGGACTTAGGATGCAGAACTTATCATAAAATGAAGCTGCCCTTTATCCTTTGGAAAAAAGGGGCAAAATCCCCTAAAAATGGGTCCTAGAAACCCTCTAAGTCTTCAAAATCCAAAAACTATTGCAAAAGGAGAACCTTTAAAAATGGCGGATAACACTATCGGGAGGCAAAAACATGAAGAAAACAGTGAAATAGAGCTTATTGAAGGTCAAACCAACTTTGCACAGGAGCCGTTAGATCTGGTTGATCAACAGTCTAGATCCGATTGGCAAATCGCAATCGACAGTGGCAGGGGGAGGATATCGGAGCATATCACATGAAAATTGTGACAGCGATTAGCGGGGTCACTGAGGACCGTCAATCAAGTGGGGCAGATCGACGACCCAAGTTAACTCGTGATATTGCAACGGGGATTATAGAGGAGCACTTACAAACGGCCTGGGGGTATGTGCGATATGCGATTGCGATAAATTGCATCGCAATATCGCATCAGAGATACACAAAGGAGTGGGAAAGATATATACATATGGCTTGCGATAGCTGGACCCGATGGAGATATAGGTGATATTTCATATATTTTGAGATCTGGAAAACAACATTTTCTTTTGTATTTTTGTTTTTCGCCAAATAAATAAAATACAAAGGAACTGTGTCGATGCGATGAAACCGGACCCGAAAGGGTTTCTAAATGAAAATACATAATATTTCAAGTCCACCTAAAGCCATTTCATGAGATTTTTCAATGTTTTAATGTATTGTTAAAATACAAAGGGAAACCAAAACATGGGCATTTGTGATATGCGATAACAATTAAAGGTGGACCTGATAGGAAACTAGTGCAGATTTATGGATATTTGAAGTCCAATAAACAAATTTTCTGCGGATTTTTCCAGTGTTTAGTGTATTTTCCTATGTAAGTTGGGAACGCTAATTTTGGGGATTTCAAAGGCCCGATGGTCCCTTCCATTATGGAATAGGTGGCCACCATCGTTGAAAGCATTTGACAATGATTGCTAACACTCAGAGAGGGGATTTGAGTGGACCAAGGCTGGAAGCCAGAGAGCCTGAGAGGGAAAATGAAAAAAGAAGTCTCAATTGGTTTAAAAGCCATGAATATCAGAGACAGAAGGGGGTTGTTGCAAAAATAGAGAACAAGCAAGAGTGCAGAAGCAAAAAGAGGCCAAGAGAGCAAAAAGCTAATGTCTAGAGCAACCAAGGGAGTCACTTAGAGGTCAAGTGTCCAAAGAGCTGTAAACTGATAGAGAGCCAAAGAAGCTAGAGCCGAAGTGTCAAAGCCAGAGCTAGAGCCAGAGCCAAGTGCCAGAGCTAAGAGCTAGAGCCAGAGCCAGAAGCTGAGAGCTTCAAGAGCCAGGGATCAAATGGTGTCAGAACCCATTGTTTTTATGTAAAACAATGGAGTTGAGCCAAGAGCTTGTAAAAATGACTTTGCCATAATCCCAGAGAGCCTATGTGAGTTTACTAGAGCTCAAGGAGATGTAGCCAAAGAGTTTTGGGTGAAATCCATATTAAATTGTTGTCTTATGTGTTTTCTTATGACTGCATTTGTCTACTGTCATATGTCTTTACATATTAGCACAAACAACAGAATTTTAAAAGCACATAAATGGGTTTAAAATAAACACCAACGTACACTATATTGTCAAGCATATTATCAATTCCCCATTGGTTAATCAATAAGACATCGGAATATTTAAGCTTTGGAAGTGGGAGAGGTTCTTGTAAGTTAGACAAGAAGCCTAAGTGCCCCATTTTCAGATCAAAAAGGTTTAGGATGGAGTATTGTAAGTTAGTTGTAACACCAAGTAAAACTTGTACAAAATTCAATATGAATGATCAAGGTTCAAATGTTGATCCAAACTTGTATGAGAAACTGGTTGGAAGTATTATGTATTTGATTGCAACAAGGCTTGATATAATGTTTGTTGTAAGTTTAATTTTCATATTGATGGATTCTTTGAAGGGTACTCATTGGCTAATTGGAAAAATGATCTTAAGGTATGTTATTGGAAAAACAAATTATGGTATCCTATATAAATCATATTTAGATTTTAAACTAATTGGATATATAGGTAGTGATTTTGTAGGAAATAATGATGACATGAAGATCACACCTAGATATGTGTTCAATTTTTGTTATGAAACCAGGTCACAAAAATATAGAAAAGAAAGATCAACGCCTTAGAAATAAGTCTCTTCGAGGGGGAAACCTCCTTTACATTACACAAATGAACAATTCTTGGATGATACAAATGACAAGACCTCCTTTCTATATATAGGAGTCTAAGGGGTTATCATATAATCAGAGCCGACATAACAATAATAATGTAAGGGCACAACAATAACAATAGTGGACTTCTATGGGCCTCAATGATAACAATATGGGTACTACATGGTCGCAATAATATAATAAGGGGGTTTCACTAATAATAATAAGGGGTTACACTAGTAGTATAGGGACCTAACATACCCCTCTCCTTCAAAAAGTGTTGTCCTCAATGCTTGAGTGGTTTTGGATGCTTGTATATAAAATTATCATCCTTCCATGTGGAATTGTCAGCGGGTAAGTTCTTCCACTTGATGAGATACTCTTTAATTGATCAATTTTGTAGCTTTTGACTTCTCGGTTTTGTGAATGCTTTAAGTTCCAATAAGATTTTTCTTTCCTTGTCAAGTTCTGGCAATATTATTGGAGCTGGGATCTTTGGAAACTTTTGAATGAGTTCCCACCCTGCTTCGCCATTCTTCCATTCATCCCTTGCTTTGTTTATCAAATTTGGTTGGATAATTATACCAACCTTTACCATTTCTACAACCATATGTTCAATTTCACTCATTTGGGCATATGGATGTCTATAAGGCCTAATGTTTGGAGGAACACTTCCTGGAATCAAATGAATAGTGTGATCATGATCATGAATATGTGGGAGACCTTTGGGAGTCTCAAATACCTTGGAATGATTGTCCAAGGCTTTTTGGAGATTTGGAGAAATGGATGATTTCGATGTGGGAACCATTAGCGGACATAATTGTGCAATTACTCCTTGTTTTTCTTTATTTAGAATCTTTGTCATTCCATTAGAGTTGATTAGCTTTCCTGGTTTTCCTGTGATACCCCTTAACTCAACTTCCTTTCCTTCCGAATAAAATTTCTTGAAAAGTTCTTGAAAATTAAAAGCTATTGTACCCAAGGATTGTAGCCATTAGACTCCTAGTACAACATGAGCACCACCCATTGGAATGGAAATCATTGGGCTATTCAATACATATTCTCCCATGGATAGCTTGATATTATGGCACTTTCCAGAGCAATTTATGGTTTCTCCACTTACAACTGTCACTTGACACTCTAGTGTTGGATATAGGAAGCAATTCAATTCCTTGGCTATCTTACAATGAATAAAATTATGGGTACTACTTGAATCAATCAACATTATTACCTTTTTCTTCTTGATATGTCCTTTTATCTTTATAATTTGAGGAGTGGTAATTCTGACCAATGCATTACAAGATATGGTTGGATTCATTTCTTCTTTCTCTGGTGTTGGTTCTTGGTGAGTATCCTTTTCTTTTTATGTTTCTTGATAGTTTTCTGCCTGATATTTCACTGCTTAAACCTTCTTCGTCTTGATATGTCCTTCTACCTTGAGAGTTTGAGGAGTGGTAATTCGTACCATTGCAATACAAGATATGGTCGAATTCATTTGTTCTTTCTCTAGGGTTGGTTCCCGGTGTATATCCTCTTCTTTTGATGTTTCTTGATCCTTTTCCTCATTAGGAGGTCTTTTTTGTAGCATCTTTGTCCCACCTTCCTTCAAACCTTCCATGTCTTTCTTCAAATCTTCCATGCCTTTCTTCCAATATGCTTTCATACTGTTGATATCTACTTCCATGGCATAGATAAAACTATTTACATTTTGCTTCTCTAGAAAATCATTTACCCTTATATTCAATTTTTGAAAGTCCTCAATGTGATCTTCCATTGAACCCTTTTGTTTGAGATTTATCAATTGGCTAAAGAAGGTGTTTCGTTTTGTATCCTCATAATGTGCTATCATTTCCTCCATGAAAATTGACCATGTGACAAGTGGCTTATGAGAACAAAGCTCTTTATACCATAAAAAATTCTTTGGTCCTAAATAATTAGATGCAATACGTACCTTTTGTAATAGTGGTACACCATGTAGATCAAAATATTTCGTCATCTATAGTATCCAATTTACTGAATCCGTGCCATCAAACTTCCTCATCTCACTTTTTCTTGATTTTAGGAGCTCGATCTTGAAACCACTGTAACTCTGTAATTTTGGATCTTTAAGTTCTGAAATTTCGGCTTGTAATAGCCCTCTGAGTCCTCTTTCTAACTCCATAAGTCTGATTGCAATTGGATTCCCAAAGAAATATTTATTCCCAATCTTCCGCAATGACCTAATAATAAACTAGTTCGGTAGAGTGAACTTGTATGACGTGCCACGTGTCACTGTTTCAACCTTAGGTTCTAAAACTTATACTCAAACAAAATAAAGTCTGTCCTCTTTCTGTAACTTCTTACGAAATTTCAATCTGATGCTCAGAGAGAAAGTTATGACGATTTTTCCATGGTCACCTGTTTAGGATGTAATTCGGGAGTTTGCAAAAATTCTAACTTCCTCATATCATATATCCCAAAATATAGCGAGAAAAGATCTGAAATTCGTACTGGAGTTTCAGACCAATTTCTTCTCAAATGGGTTTTTTTTAGCTTCTTAAGCTTCGTAGTGAAAAAGTTATAACGACAATTCTACGATGACCTATTTTATATGAAATTATGGAGCTTGGAAAAACCCTAACTTCCTCATATCCTATCTCCGAAAATATAGTGAGACAAGATCTGAAATTTGGACCTGAGGTTCAGTGAGATTTCCTCTCAAATGGTTTTTTTTTAGATTCTGAAAAGTCACAAAAAAACTTTATAGTGAAAATTCCACGATGACCAATTTGGAGCAACGAAATCCTAGAATCCAAAGCTTTGATACCAAATGATATGAAACCAACTCACAAAAAGATAGAAAATAAAGATCAACACCTTAGAAATAAGCCTCTTTGAGGGGGAAAATTCCTTTAAATTACACAAATTAACAATTCTTGGATGATACAAATGACAAGACCTCCTTTTTATATATAGGAGTCTAAGGGGTCATAATATAATAAGAACCGACATAACAATAATAATGTAAGGGCACAACAATAACAATATGGGTACTACATGGGAACAATATAATAAGGGGGTTTCACTAATAATAATAAGGGGGTACATTAGTAGTATACGGACCCAAAATTTTTGGATCAAGTGTAATAGAATGGGCATCAAAGAATAAATCTATTATTGCTTTATCATCTATTGAGGAAAAGTGTGTTACAGAAACAACAACAACATGTTAAACTATCTAGATGAGAAGAATTTTGGCTGAGTTTTTACATGAATAGAAAGAACCAACTCAAATTTTCTGTGACAACAAATCTTGTATTGCATTACTAAAAACTCATATTTTTAATCATTAATATAAAACATATTGATACAAGGTATACATTCATTCAAGAATTAGTAAACAATAATGAAATTTGAATAGATTTCCTCAAATTAGAAGACCAGTTTGCAGAAATACATAGAAAACCCTTGGGAAAGGAATTATTTGAAAATCACAGGGAAACTATAGGAGTATGTATGATTCAACATCATTATGATATAATAGATTTTATTTTTTGTGAAATAATTAAGAGAATGTTTGAAGTAATTATTTCTTGGGTGAATGGAAAATCATTGCCTCACTACCATATCCAAGATCACCTCAAGCCACACCGCCATCCATTGTCTTTACCACCTCATCTTATTCAAATCCAAAGAGGTAGGGACTCATGGAAACCTTTAAGGGAAAATTAAATATTTTAATTTATGTAACCAACTTCACAATATTCCATAAATATAGATGATTAGAGAAATTTGAGCACCCCACTCCCAGTTTTGAGATTTGTTTATTTAATGTGGAAGTCATAGTTGGGTTTTTATCTGTATTATGTTTCTCAAAATTCAAGACGCTTTAAAACAACACTGGTAACTAGAAGAGGCTACAAAAAAACAATCCAACAACCACACTATGGGAGAAGCTGCTCAAGATAAATAACAATAAGTTGAGCTTAGACAATATGGTTAAATATATATAAATGAAGTGGTAGTAGATTGAGATTTTATATGACTTGTCTAACATCGACAATGAGTAAGTTAGGATATTTTTTATATTCTTTGAAGCTAGAACACTTGATACTATCTCCTCCACATGATATAAGTTGTATATTATTATATTGAAAAGGAAAGAAGACATGCTTCTTTAGGAAATAAAATATAGCATATTAGGATAATAGGAGATGAGTTCAAAGTCCTACTCCCTTTGGACATGGTGAAATCTAATATTTCTTTCTAGTTAAGATGAAACTTTTTTGTAAGACTAAAGGGTGAAGAAGGAAATAATTTCACTACTCGAAAGATTTATGAAAACTCTTATTGCAGGGATGTCCTGCTTTAAAAGGTGAATAAGTGGGGTGGAAGCAAGCACCAAAATTTGGGGTGAAATGGAATTTTACCCTAGCTTATCAAGGAAATAATTGCCCTAATAGCATGCGGCAATCACATATTTACAATGTATTTTTTCTTGGTAGGATCTCTCCCGATACCATGGTTAAACAAAATGAAACCTAGAGTTCAAAAACACATTTGTTACGTTTAAAGCATATATGATAATGCAATATAACTTGAATGTAAGATAGGTGATGTGGAAAACAATCCTAGAATTGGCTAATAAGACCGTCCATGTAAATTTGTAGGATCTTGTTGAGGACAAGGTTGTGGAACCAATATTATTTTCTTATACTGAGAAGAATTATGAAGTCGTATAGGGTACCAATAAGAAAAGAGGTGTTTATATAGGGCTATCAAAATCAACTTGGAATTTGAAAGCACACCATTCAATCATCATCTTTAATTGATTGATGCTCATAAAGTGATAGAAACCCCCTTTGATGGCTTGTTATCTTTCCCAAGGTTACTCTTGCCTTCTTGAAATCATAAGACCAAAAAGGAACAAAGTCTCTCCACCTTTAACGTCTCTCTAAGAAGTGGAATTCTTCTTATTGTATTGATGCCAACTCCAATGTAAATTTAAAATTCTATTAAAGAGTCTTTTAACATTTACCAACCTCCGCACTATGGAGACACATTCTAATAAAATAAAACCCCTCGAATTATGTTATCTCTACAACAGTCTTGCCGATCAAAACCCCCTTTTTGTTTTAACTTGATTTTCTTTCACCTTTCTATGTCAGATGACCTATGGTGTGTGGCCATCTATTCTTTTACTATGACACTTTCCCCCCTGATCTCCTTTTAAGAGCATAGATCCCTTCACACAAATTTTTGTTTGATCAACGGCTCAAATCCATACTTGGTATGAAGCCATCGGGCCCACTTAAATAGATCACGAGGTTGCACCATAAATTTTTTTATTTGGACGATTTATCCAAGCGCCTCGAATGGTCCCCATCTACACTGACATCCTTCTTCAACACTAACTATTCCTAACCATGGCCAATTTGTCGGAGGTTAGGGTGTGATATTTCTTTGGGAGCATGCTCATTGGGTGTTAGCTAAATTGCGTAAACTATTGTTAGTTGATCCGAATGGAAAATGGCATCAACCCATGGTACTCATCCACCCATATTATTCATCGACCCATGGAATTTACCCATGGTATTATAAATGGCATCCGCCCGTGGTATTGTAAAATCCACCTATGGTACTTATCCACCCATATTATTCATCGACCCATGGAATTTACCCATGGTATTGTAAATGACATCCACCCATGGAATTGACTCGTGGTATTGTAATTGAAAAATACTATAAGTAACAAGTCACATTTTGTAAAAGGACAGATGGTCCGCCACAATGTAGCCTTTACAGTTCAGAGGCATGTAGCCGCCACATCTCTTCTCAGAGATAAGCTACCATTGCCCTAGCTGGTTTATTTCCATTTCTATTTGTAAGTATATGTCAGTATTTTACAGTAATGAAATGAAGTATTATTTTTGCTGCATATCTATCTTTATGGTTATCTCTGTAATTTTTTGCGTTCTTGTTTAAATCTAGATCAATGGGTTTTAATAAAAAGTCTCTTTGTGGTTTTGTTTATTGGGCATTCTCCTATTTTTCTTCTAGAAATGCAAGTTTTCAGATCTTGGGGGTCTCTCCTCCCAAGATCCATTTCAAATTTTTAGATCTTGGGGGTCTCCCCCCAAGATCTAGATTAGTGGTATCAGAGTAGGTTATGTTTCCATGGGAATGAGGGTTTGATGCAATTTTGCAGCAATATTCAACAAAATTCAGGCATGTGCTACAACCTCCACAGAGCACTTTCTTGGGTCAAGCAGGAAGAATTTTTCTTTTTTCATTTTTTTGCAGCAATTTTTTTGGGCGGTGACTTTGTAGATAAGATATGAAACATTTGGTACAAAATTTACAAAAACAAATACTAGATCTGGATTCCTCTCGCAAAATCACCCAATTTAAAAAAAAAAGGGTCGAATTGTAGTTCAGATGTGGGAGATATCGCTGATTTAAAATCAACTATTTTATCAGAATTTTTGTGACGGCGGAACTGTTGCAGCGCGAATCTGAGATCTCAAAGTGTCTAGATAAGGATTTCCAACTCATGGGAAGATGAAAAATGATCCTTTTGCTTCTAAAAATAGGTTATAATAAATATTTTGAGTTATATTGGCCGAGTTATGTCCATTTTAATTCTGGAGCAGCATTCAGAGTGGGTTCCCATTGGAGACGTGCCCTCCCACCCCACTTTAGTAGGCACTTGCTTCACATTCATTAATTTAAACATAGCAGCATTTGGCTTGGGTTATTTGGAGACGTGCCTTCCCACCCCAGGCTATGTAGGCACCTGCTACTTCATCAACAACCAACATCATGGTTATGGGTCAACCACATAAAATCCTTGTCATCGAAGTCCATTTGCTAGGCCACACACTATCAGAATCACAGTTGGTCACAAGCATCACAGAGTATCTCTATCCTCGGATCTTCATTTATCATGGTTTTGGGTTAACCACAAAACCCTTATCTTCAGTGGCTCTTTATATTCAACAAAGGATTTGCAGGAGGGAACTTTACGCAATGGGGACCATTGCTTCTTAAGGAGGGAGGAATGGTCCGAATGGAAAATGGCATCAACCCATGGTACTCATCCACCCATATTATTCATCAACCCATGGAATTTACCCATGGTATTGTAAATGGCATCTGCCCGTGGTATTGTAAAATCCACCCATGGTACTTATCCACCCATATTATTCATCGACCCATGGTATTGTAAATGGCATCCACCCGTGGTATT
>APFE031237783.1:109627-131195 GCA_000404065.3 Pinus taeda
GCCACATCTCTTCTCAGAGATAAGCTACCATTGCCCTAGCTGGTTTATTTCCATTTCTGTTTGTAAGCATATTTCAGTATTTTACAGTAATGAAATGAAGTATTATTTCCGCTGCATATCTATCTTTATGGTTATCTCTGTAATTTTTTGCGTTCATGTTTAAATCCAAATCAGTGGGTTTTAATAAAAAGTCTCTTTGTGGTTTTGTTTATTGGGCCTTCTCCTATTTTTCTTCTGGCAATGCAAGTTTTTAGATCTTGGGGGTCTCTCCTCCCAAGATCCATTTCAAATTTTTAGATCTTGGGGCCTCCCCCTAAGATCCAAATCATTAGTCTAGGTCAGAGATCACTTGACTGTCACTTATGTACTTTTATGAAATGACCATGGAGCCGAACTCGGTGTTGACAATGATTACAATAGTATCAGAGACCTATAACCCAAATTATTTCTCTAGCCCCGACCGTTATCACCATAACTCTACAAACATCCTTGACATGCATTATAACTCACACCCTTCTATTAATATTGTAATTTCAATTCCCTCAACTTCGATAGGGTTTGTTTCAAATGGAGGGTCTCTTTAAAGTTGAACTCAAACTTATAGAGTACATGCACAATATATTACAGTCTTGGTAGTTTTGGTCCATTTTCCTTTACCAAGTCAACCCAAATGCATAAACACTGGCCACTAGAGCTTGTGTCGGTCGGAATTCTTTGGTTAAATTGTGATTATACACTAATATTTAATGATACTCACCGAGGCTTATTTCCTCACTTCATTATCTCACCTCAAACATATTCACAAAAAAATGTTAGGGTTATCTTACCTAAATACCGGAACTAACATAATTCATAATTACATAAAGGAAATATACATAAAATAGAAAAGAACACATTCATTCCTTAATGAAAACTATGTACAAGACTTATGAGGTGTATATATGAATCCTTTCTTAAAAAAATACCACAGGATTTGCACACATTTCCTACAAATATCTAGGAAAATATCTCTACAAATAGAGAGAAATTTGACATCTATTCAGCAGAAAAAACTACTAGATTCCTAACTCTACACATGTTGCGTTGTCAAAGGCCCACTTGGATAGCGACTGAAAATACCTAACCACTCAACCTACTAACTAGAATTATGTACAATGAACCACATGGCTACGCTAACAATCTAGATTCCCTTTGCAATTTCCTAATTTATGACAAAAATAAAAATCTACTTATAGAATTTACATGGCTCCATTTCAGCCTTAAACAAAATAATTTACATAGGGTGATGCTCCTGCATCAAACTCCCCAGGTGAAATTTTTTACCTCCTGGTCAATTATCTGCAAAAGCCTCTAGGGTCCCAAAAAAAATGTTGTTGTTTCCCACATGTATGATAATGTTGCTTATTCAATATTGACTTCAATCCTCCATGATCCCATATTTGATTCTGCAATCCACCACTTTCTTTTCTAATGCAACTTTGCATAGTCAACTTGGTGCTAATTTTCCTTTTCCTTCTAGGATCCCAAATTTTACTTTTTAGTTGTTCCATGTTGGGCATGGAATCCCCCCAAGGCATGCTTTGGAGCTCAAAGCTCAAGTTTTGATTTGATACTATTGTAAAGACTCCGTGAATTACGGGCGGGGAGCGTAAAATGAATGATAGAGTCATAGGGTTGTCCGCCCTAATCTTGTAATGTAGTGTTGGCCTACCCATGGTCTGCGGACCATGGGATTGTATAAATAGAGCCAGGCTCTAAGAATATAGAATAGAATAGAGGATGAGCATGAAAGGTCTTAGTGATTAAGTCGAAGTGCGAAGGGTGTCTTGGGTCATAGAGTAGGAGAAGGCTCTGCAACTGAGTGCGCAGAGGCCTAGTAAGTCCACATCTGAGTGCACGGACTCCTGCAGCTGAGTGCGCAGGGTGGATTTGAGACTATAACCAAGGAAGAAATTAGTAAAGAGAAGTTTTATTGTAATTTTGTGTATCTTTTCTTGGGTTATTACATGTTTGATATGAATTGAAAAGATATTGTTTATTTACTGCGCACACATGTATGAATGATTTATATTGTTGAATATAACTTAACACATACAAACAAGATAAGATGGAATACTAGTAAAGACTAGGGTAATAATACCGTTTGGCCCCCAAGTAGGGTTGCACGAAGGGAGCATTTCAATCTACGAGGTATTGGAAAAAGTGCATAACAAAGTGCATGCAGAGTCGAACCACAAACCCTTTGAACTCATTAGACATCTCTAGGGTGTGGAAACCTGGTTCTAGCACCCTCCCATACTACTTGGGATGAGACCTCAGTCCGCTCTCCGTGGACTGTTACTGAAAGGGCCAGTACTACCGGGATTTTTTAGCTAAATCAATTTTGAACCTGGGTCAGGCCCCAATAAGCCAACAAGTGGTTCCATTGCCGAGACCGGGATCTGCATAAGATATGTCTGATGTCGTGTCACTAGAATCCGATAAAGAAAGAAATTGAAAAGTGGCTGGACAAAAATATTCACAAGTTCGTGGCATAGGAAAACAGGAATCCATGAGTATCGAAGGAAGAGTGGTCAGAGTGCTACTTATATATAGAAATCCACGAAATGTTCTTTGCATCCTTTCCCTCTGAGTTGTACGAGTGGATCATGAAGCTAGCAGACAGTCAGGGAAGGTGTAGGCTCGGCAAACCAATTGTGTGGACTCCAGAGTTGGTGCTCAAACTAGAAGCAACATAAGATAAGATCGTGTGCATTGTGGACCATTGGCTCGATCGAATTATAGGAGGGTTTATCTCTGAGTTCACAGTAGATACGTCAGTCAGCTCTAGCAAGGTGGAACGATGCTTCCTTAAAGGACCATGAGGTAAGTACATTAAATATTTGAACACCTAGATTAAAATGCTATTGTGTGAAAAGCGGGTTCTTCGAATAAATTGATTTTTGGAGCTACGCAAAGTGGGAGGATCTATAGAAACGAAGGCAGTGCAAAGTTAGCAAATAGCCCCTTGATTCACCTCTGTGGGAAAGTGAGGAAGAGCTCGCGAAAGTTTCACCAAGAAGTGTGATCAGTCTAATAAGGCAACGAATTCCGTGCATACCACCCCCACCCACATCACCACAAGTCTCACCATCTTCATCCCCATATTCACCCACACCACCTCCGCCACCACCACAGTTCAATATGGCGAGCGCAATAAAGTTTTGGGTATTCAAAGGAGTAGGGAATGAAGATCCAGACCAATTTTGGTTCGTAGTAAAGGCTATATGGGAAGCGCAAGGAGTCACATATGATAATAGAAAGAAGGCAATGTTGGTGAGCGTGTTGCAGGATCACACACTGATGCGGCACATTAAGCACTTCAATGACGATCCAAACACAAGGATTGTAGATATCCAATCTACGCTAAATATGGAATTTAGTAGGCCAAAATCAAAGACATAGTTGATTATCAAGTTTAAGGAAATCGCGATGCTTCCAAGTGAGACCCCTTGGGAGCTGGATTAGATACTGAAGGGTATGAATTGCAAAGCCAACATGACCTTGACAAATGGGCAGCACTGTGCATGGTTTGTAGAATCACTAATGCCACATTTAAGGACCACGTTGTCACATCAGAAACTATCCACTCAAGCAAAAGCATTGGAAATCGCCACGAGATTGCCCAAGACCCTAATACAAGATCCTAGTCTGGGATTTCAACAGATCCACCCGCAGTTGAAAAACCTATGTTTGGAGATGCAAAGTTTGAAATAGGGCAGGACAACTCACCTAGAAGTGCACAAGGAAGTATGGTGCACAAAGTGCAAAGGCCAGGGACATGACAAGGATCATTGTCCAGTCTTCGCGAACTACCTAATAGGAGGAGGGCCAATGTCATTGAGACCAGAGGCACAAGCAAGGTCGAGTGTGGCACCTGCATTATGGTGTGTGATTTGTCAAATAGGAGGGAAGCATGCTACAAATAACTATCATCTATTACATAATTATGAGCAGACGTCCCAACAATTGTTCTGTAATTTCTGCAGGTCAGTAGGCCATGATGAGCATACTTGTAGAAGTTACGAACTAACGATGGATTGGACTCCTAACTATAGGGTTCAGATCGAAACATGAGCCATCGATCAAAATGTAGGGATGGTGCACACTAGATTTTAGGGGCGGGAATGAGGTCGAGGTGGAATGGGACTAGGAAGGGGTCGCGGGCAGCTGATTTGTTACAATTGCGGAGGGCCAGGGCATTATGCCCGTGATTGTACAAATCCGACGAGAGCATCATGCTTATATTGTACCCAGTTTTATCATGAGATGGAGGACTACCCCAAGCTGATAGCAAGGTTGCGTAATAAAGGAACACTTTAACCTCCCCCGACTCAGAACCTGCAAATGATGAGGTTTGACCCACGTGAAGAGGTCTTGAATGTAAACATTGTGCTCCGAAATGGTATCATGATAGAAGATGACAAGGGAAAGTAGCCTGAAGAGAGTGCTTGGGTTCGCAAGGCTCCAACAAAGGAACCAGAGTTCGTTTTGGAGTGCACAAAGAAGACATTCATGGAAGCTAAGAAGAGTTTCATGGCTTCACAGAGGCTTCCACTTCAGGTAGTAAAGATCAACTAGAACCAGAGATGGACCCATCAATGCTCACTACCTTTCTGGAGACATTCATGAAGTTGTTGCATGACAGCAAAGCTGTGAAAGCACTGCAAGAACTCATCACTAGATGTGCTGGGCCAGGAGAACCTCGCGTAGTACGGAAGCTCAGAAGGCACACAACGTGAACAGGAAGGGAAATGAGATTGACTGTGAAAATCGAGGAATATGAAAAGGATCAAGTAATTTTGGATCTAGGATCGAATGTGAATGTCTTGCCAAATTAAACATGGGAGCATATGGGCAGACACTTGTTGCAATGGTCTCCTATTCAATTGTGAATGGCGAACCAACAAAAGATCCTACTGATGGGAAGATTACAGAGTAATGGTAGATATCGAAGGTGCGAGCGCGTTTTCAGATTTCGAAGTGATAGATATTGTCGATGACAATATTCCTTATCCCACGCTACTGGGAATAAATTGGGCCACTACTATGAATGGAGTGATAAATCTAAAGAAGCGCAAGATGATTTTTGAGAAAAAGTCACTACACGTAGTGGTACCTCTAGACCCTGCGGAAGGATCGTGCTACATAGAGTCGGTGCGTGACTGTGACAGTGATGACGATCTAGACTGTATCTACAAGATAACCGCACGAGAGCAGGATTGGGTGAATCCAACAGCGTATGGTAAGATTTTGTGGGAGCGCGAAACCTCCTGCACCTTAGATTTAGATGAGGAAATATAAAGATGGCAGAACCGGTTACACAAGGTAACCACACTCAACTGCAACATAATGATAAGCTCACTACACTACATGGCAACAGAGGTAAGGGATCTGCCTATGTATGATGGATTGAATGAAGTAGATTATTTCCTAAATAAATTTGAAAAATAATTACTGGAACAACAACGTTTTGACGCTCTAAAATGGGCACTACGCGCTATACCCGCAAGGTGGTGGGGTACACACCAATAGAGTTTTGAGGACTAGTGCGAATGTAGAAGGATGATGCTTGTATGGTTTGGAAAGCCCCAGCTACGGATGGAAGCCAGGTATAATGCATGAAACGGCCTGCGTGCCCACCTCTCTAGATGGGTGTGAGCGTATGGTACACAACCTACACGAACGCACACCGTCCTCACGATAGGGAACTGGACCAACAAGCAGGAGCAGGTAAGGTAATCGCATGAACAATGAAGTTGGATAAGACCAAGCATGCCAACAATGATCCACGTAGAAGCTTTCGGCAAAGCGTGTGAAGTATTGAGTGCGGTCCACCATGTGAAACGCACCGACTAGGACCTATGTGTACCTACAGTACTATGGGCTTATAGGACAACATGCAAGAAATTGATGGGACAAACACATTTTCGATTAGTTTATGGCGTGGAAGCTGTAATGCCAATGGAATATATTGTACCTAGTCTGTGCATAGCAACGCTCACAGGGATGACGGACCGCAAAGCTCTAGAAGAAAGACTCGTTAATTTGGAAGAAGTTGAGGAGGAACGGTTCTTAGCTGGTTTTCATTAGTAGGTACAAAATCAATGTGAAAAGTCCTGGCATGATCGCCATATTAAGTTCTGTACATTCAAGGTAAATGACTTAGTACTGATGTATGATAGTAAGTTTGAAAAATTTTCGGTAAAATTCAGAATGCGTTGGTTAGGACCATACATGGTTAATGAGGTCACAGACGGAGGTGTAGTCTAGCTAGTCAAACTAAATGGAGAACCCTTCCCAGGAAAAGTGAATGGAAACCACTTGAAGCCTTACATAGGTCGACCGACTATCTGACTAGCTTGTAGAAGTACAGTCTTCGTGCTCTAGGGAGTCAGGCAAAGGCACTGGACTATAAACATATACCAGTACGTATGTACAGGAATAGATCAGACACGGAGGTCTCAAAATAGAGGATGCAATAGATTCAACAAGTAGTGGCTCAGTGTGCTACTGACATCAGTAAAGTTCGAGGACAGTTGGAGGGACTCCGCACCAAGAATGTCGCACCAATCAAGTGACTCTAGGGCGAGTCAGGATGTTTGTGTTGGGGGCCTGTTGGGCATGGAATCCCCCCAAGGCATGTTTTGGGGCTCAAAGCAAAAGTTTTGATTTGATATTGTTGTATAGACTCCGTGAATTGTGGGCGCGGAGCACGAAATGGATGATAGAGTCATAGGGTTGTCTACCCTAATCTTGTAATGTAATGTTGGCCTACCCATGGTCTACAGACCATGGGATTGTATAAATAGAGCAAGGCTCTAAGAAGATATAATAGAATAGAGGATGAGCATGAAAGGCCTTAGTGACTAAGTTGAAGTGTGAAGGGTGTCTTGGGTCATAGAGTAGAAGAGGGCTCTGTAGCTGAGTGCGCAGAGGCCTAGTAAGTCCACAGCTGAGTGCGCAGGGTGGAGTCGAGTTTGTAACCAAGGAAGTAATTATTTTTTTTAATTTTTGAATATAATTTAACACATACAAACAAGCTAAGAGCAAAATACTAATAAGGACTAGAGTAATAACATCATTCAGCCCCTGAGTATGGTTGCGCGAAGGCAGAATTTCAGGCTGTGAGGTACTGGAAAGAGCACATAACAACATGCGTGCAGAGTCGAACCACATACCCTTTGAACTCATCAGACATCTCAGGGTGCGGGAACCTAGTTCTAACACCCTCCCATACTACTTCATGTGAGACCTCAGTCCACGCTCCACAGGCTGTTGCCGAAAGGGCCAGTAGTACCGAGATTTTTTTGGCTAAATCACCTCTAAACGTGGGTCAGGCCCCAATAAGCCAACATTCCAGCTCCTCCATGCTAAAGCAATTCCCTTCATTGAGACAAGTGCTGAAATTGGTAACATTTTCCATGCAATTGTACCATACCTTAGGTACACCCTTTATCAACATCATTAAATCCTCAACCTCCATGTCCCATCTTCCTTCTTGCTAATACATACTTCTTCTTCCTTACTAGTTTGAATTATGGATATCATTCATCCTCATGAACGTTTCCCAAGATTGTAGGATTTCATTAGATTCTTCACCATAGAATAGACCTCATATAGATTGAATGTACCTATACTAGTAAAATTCATCTTCCTTTTTGCCTTCAACAAAATATACCATGGAAAACTATTGGCTCCTTTCAAAAATAAAATTCTTCCCCATTTTTCTTGTTTGCAATTGGAATGGGTTATCATGAGACAAATGATGGGCCTCTAGATTAGACATAAATTAAGGTCCATGCCTCTAAATAAGTCATAAATTAAGGCCCATCTGACCATCTTTCAGCATATTAAACCTCTCTTTTTGCATTAGATAATGTATTTTTAACTTTAATATGTTCATTCGGAAGGTTTATGGATAATTGCATATTTGTGCCTAATATTATTTATTTTTGCAGAATATTGTGAAACAATTGGGAATATTATAATGATTTGGAGGAGATAATTTAGGGACTTTCTCCCTATTACAGGAGGATTAATAATAAATAATAAATAAACAATATATTATGGAATTATGGCACATATTATGGAGCTTCAATGATTGATAAAATCTAGGAATTTGTTCCCTGCCATTTAATGCAGATTCCTAGTGTTGGGAGTCAGATCCACTGATCAAGGATTTTGGTGGGGAAAGCTTCCTCCTTTCATGGAGAATGATTCCTAATCATTTATTATAAATACAAAGTCGAATTGACCTCTAGGGGTTGATTTTTATTATTCTTCTTTTGGAGAGAACTCGTATTTTTGCAGCTCCATTGACATTTCTTGCAGAGATGTAATTGTATTGATGTAAATAATGAAGATTGGTGTCATGTTCAACTTATAAACCTTGGTCTACTTCATAAGACTCTGAGTTTCCTTCGGGTTGTCCATCCCAAGAGTGTCAGAGCCCTTTTGTATCATTTTCTTTTCTTCTTTTAACTTCTTATTCACATGCATTGCTTGTTCTTGTTTCCTTTTATTTTTGCATTTGGTATTAATCATTTCTTGTTATTGGATTGGGTTAAATGGTTTATGTAAGTTCTTTTACAGGATCAAAAGCATCATTTCATCCTTGGAAAAGATTTTTAAGGTCATAGTAATCATTAATTCACTTGGATTCGTTTTCTTATTCCCAAATCTATATTTCTAGAAGTCCTTTGTGACAAATAACAATAAATTTCTTCTATTTTTGAGAGCATGCTAACGAGCTTCAATCGAGTTGGTTCCACTTGAATTATATCAAAAAATAATTCTAGTTAATACCAAAAATTACTTCATTTCATTTTCACTTGATTAGGTTAGGCATTTGATAGATTTACTAGCTCACTAGTTCTCAAATTTCTAGATTTTCGACTAGTAATTTTCTGACATTTTTTAGCATGGGTTAACAGAGGTATTTTTGAGTGATTCCACTTGGAATGGACACCTAAGACATATTAGTCAGTAAACGAATTGTTCCATCCAATTTTAATTTGATTTGGTTGGTAATCCGATGAATTATAATTCCCTATAGAAAATTTGTTGTTTCCTCTTGTAGTACTATAGGAAACCCTATATTAGCCTTCCAACATGGATATACTTGCCTAGATTAGCTCAAGAAGCTTGGTTGTTGTCCCTTAGGGTTGAATCAAGACCCCTAGGATCTAAATAAATTATGATGGAAGACTAAAGACCACTTAGGACTTGCCTCTTTACCCATCCAAATCATTTCAGTGATTTGGGCTAATGGACAAATTTATGAAATGGGTAATACAATGTTGATTTTGTTGATTGCCACATCCAATGAACTTTGTTAATGGATCGAAAGTATTTAAAATGTAATGGTTGACATTTAGTTAATGATATTTTCTTTATGAAATTAGAATAAGTTTCTTTCCTTGTACTTTCTTTCTTGCAATAGGTTGAGGTTTCCATTTCGAGCATTTCATTTTCTACAATTAATTTAGGATTTGACTTCAGTGCATGCACTCCATTACATAATGACAACAAAGGAATGATACATTGTATGTTGCACATATAGTTACAATACCTCTTAAGTTTTTACGAACCTCGCATTGATAATTAAATTTGGTAGCCTTGGGAGTTGCAAAACTCATGTTGCAATACTGGCGCTCATCACTTTTTGGCGTCGTTGCCAGGAAGTTGTCAAAGTATGCATTGTTTTCTTCCCTAGTTGATTCATTTATTTTTAATTTCTGCAAAAAGACAAAAATTTCATTAGGCATATTGCATTGCATTAGCATTCTATTTCATTTTTTTTTATAAAATCAACAAAAATACTTCTCCAACACCAACCCCCCCGCTCCCCCAATTTGATCATGTGGTGCAGTAAGAGCCACATCATCATTCATTTTTTGCAGGTAGAAGAAGAAGTGGCGGCAGATAAGGAAGAAGAAATCGATAGAAATGATGAAATGAAGAAGATCCTCTTGGATTTATCATTCAAGATACCGATGTCAATATGCATATGAAGAACATCCCTCCATATTTTCTTCCAAACTTGCATGGTATAAGGTCAGAGGATTCGGAAACCTTTCTCTTTGAAGTTGAAATCTTTTGTAGATCTTATGGTTACTTATTAAACACCCAAAAACTGAGATTATTTATGGAAACATTGAAGGATAGAGCTCTTAAATGGTTCATGAGTTTAGGGACTAATTCAATTAGATCATGGAAGGATATGCAAAATATATTTCTAGAAAAATATAAAGATCATGATCTTAAAGAGAAAATATTTAGAATGAATTAAAAAGAAAATGACAGCCTTGAGGACCTAATAGAGAGGTTCATGTATAATGTGAAGGCAGAAAAACTACATTGTTTAGGATCCGACACACTAAAAACCCTCTTACTTACAACAATTAGGGATGAGTGGATTGATATTCTTGATCTCATGAGTAGAGGTGATGTATACCAATTATCATTTGAGGAAATTTGTGAAACATGCTTCCGCTTTATCAATAATATTGAGTAGGACCCATAAAGATTGATTCTTCCATTTTTTCTCTGTGATTGAAGATTCGATCCGATCTCAACGATCCATTCTTGTTGAGTTCATATAATGGATTCATTTTATAATAAATAAAAAATGAAATTTTATCATGAACCTGACTAGGCTTAGTTATTGATAGAGTTAATTGATCCGAAAACACATATCAAGAGGAAGGGCAAGAGTAAGTCAATTAGCATCAAGATTGGTAAGTCAAGCTAAACTTGAAAATATGCTTGATAAATTTAAACAAAATTCATAGCAATCTAACCAAACAAGTAGAAATGTTAAGAATGCAAGATGAAGAAAAAGAATATGTTGATATTTGTGTAGTCCATGCAGAATCACATGATATTAAATATTGTCCATCATTACCAAGGTTGAAAGAAGTATACCAATAGGACAATGGAGCAATTCGATTGTGAATGCAACTATGTTATGTAGCTCCAAGAGGACCATAGCAGCCTATTCAACTTGATATAATGCAAGAGCCTAATTCACAATTTCAAGCTTATTGATCCAGGTGGCTCTAGACACATGCAGAAACCCAAGGGGGCTCAGAAAGGGTCAAAATTAAAAGTGGTCATATTATTCTCAAATGAACACCAGATTGAAGTGCTTGTTTCCCTGATTCCAACATTGAAAACGACACTCAAATCCAAGATTATATGGAGGAGATAGAGTCAGTCAAATTTTTCATCAAAGTTGCCATGTGGGCAAGATTTAAGTGTCCTACAAATTCATCATCAACCAACGTGGAAACTTAGCTTCTGAGAGAGAGTGAATTTGAGGGTTGTTTAGTTTTCCTAATAACCCCCAAAATCCACAAAAATCAGATATGTTCTTTTAAAATTAACAAAAATAATATTAAAAAAATATATGGGGTTGTCACCCCCGCCATTGCTGCACATCGGTTTCAACAGTAAACACATTGATTGGAGTGGATGGGCCACCGCCAATGGACACGGCCCAGCCCCGGAGGAACAACGTCATTTATGGGCTAGCCAAAATTGAACCCACCTAGCCACGTGGTCGACCCACTTCACGGGCGGCCCAACCAAACCACAATAAAAGGTAACCACACCCACTTGAAACAAATACATAACCATTTCACTCATAACTGTTCGGATTTTGAAAACAAAAACCCGCCAAAACATATGCCATACTTAATGAAATACAACTTTGTGCCCATTTCTAGAGGGGTTTGGGTTTGATCCCCCGACCTCTCCACCTCCAACACTCCGCCCTAACCAACATGCCAATGGCGCTTCATTAAAATGTTCGTTAACAAAATTAAATTTAACCCTTTATTTTCTCATATGCGGGGAGAAGAAGACGGGGAATGAAACAAAGGCATGAACAAAACATAATGGAGATGCTGAGAACGGAGTTCCGTGCAGTGGAACCATGATTTGCAGTGCTGAGGGGGAACTTTGCTGACACGTTTTTCGACAGTTCTTATAGAGAACCTTAAGATGTTAAAAGATTCCCTAGGAGGTAAAATTTTACATTAGCAGAATGTTATCAAGTTTATAGTCATTTTTCTCAGATTTTTGTAGGGAACATAATTTCAAGGTCAGATTCACCTTTTGAGCAGTCGATTTACAGAGTCTCAACATAGGAGAATCTTAAAGAATCTTGAAGGAATCTTCTAGATTCCTTGGAGGCTGACGTTTCCCACATCCAGAATGCAACCAACTTTATATTCATTCTTAGAATTTCGCAAGGATCTCAATGGAGAGATCAATTTTCTGATTTGAGTTGCAAATATCTGGTCAACCCAAAGGAGGGAATCTTTGGAAAATCATGTGAGAATCTAAAATATTCCTACAGGCCCATATTTTTCCAGTGTCAGAATTCGACAAATGGATAGTTGATTTTACACACCTTCATGACACAAATTCAATAGTGCAGTCAGTTTTTGTAGCCGCACCTTCTATTTTTTGGCCATTCTCCATATTGGAGTGATGATGTTAGATTTCAAAGTGTGGGGAGTCGATTTTATTCCATGCGATGCCACGATTTCGATGGTGCATTCAAATCTAGCAGCTGAGTATTCTATTCTTCAACTAGAAACGGAGTTAAGGTATATGAAGTGTTGTTGTCATGCACTTCTTTGATCATTTGCTGTGAGATGTACTATGTTGTTTCAATTCCTGTTTGATGTATGATGCAAAATCTTTGTGTCTATTTCATGTGAGGTGTATTTATCATGGATTATTATGTATTTTTTGATTGGGATCCCTTTTTTGCCATGATGGCGGGATATTCATTGCCACCATGGGTGTTTTGGTTGAGATTCATTTGATGCCATGATGGTGGGATACTCATTATCACCATGTGTAAGAACATGTCATGATGATAGGAGGTCTATTGTGAGTGACAGTTCCTATAACGAAACATCTCGTGGAGAGATTTTTCCACTCATGTAGAGGGCACTTGTCCTTGTATGACAAAAAACATATTCCATGTACAAATTCACCATTTCCAACACTGAATGAAGCAGCCAACACCATCTTGAAATTGGGCTTGGAGACGTCGTCCACACTCGACGAACTCCATTATCAATTTATCTTGTTGGTGATTTGTTGATCATCATTATGTTTCCATTTCCTTAAGCATGCATATATGTTCAGTTATTCTCTTATAAGATGCAATTCTAACTACATCATAGAAGCAAAAGATCTTAGTTAAATCTGGGAGTTCTGTCAACTCAGATCAAGTTTGGTATTAGAGTGGTCTTTACATGGATGTGAATTTTGAGCATGAACAATGGAACGTGCAATGATGGTGGATGACAAAAAGATCTATGAGACCATGCTCAGAGTGTCCAAAAAGATGGATATAATGTATGAGGCTCTACAAGAAGAGACAGAAGAAAAGCAACCATTGCAGCTTCAGTTGCGAGTCATAAAAGAGGCCCTAGAAGAACTGAAGCACAACAACCAGAGCCTTCAAGAAGATAACGTTGAATTCAAGATGCTTCTACGAGAAGAGAAAGAGGAGAAAAAGAGGTTGCTACGACAATTGTAAGCTAAGGATGAGGCTTTGGAAAAGCTGCAGCATGACCCCTTTGAGCTAAAAAGTAATTCTCCGACTTCATGTATGTGTCCTGATGATGATTTTGTTGTTTTTGAAAATCATAGCACAAAAATTGGCTCCAAACTACTGAAGAGAATAGGGTATGAAGGAAAATGGTTAGGCCTTAATGGCCAAGGCATTATCAACCCCATCAAAGTAGAGGAATTACCCCGTCAGGAAGGAGTTAGGTATATCAGGAAGGAAGTTAGGGAATGCACCAAGATAGCTAGTGAACCACCAACAACAGATGATGAGAAGCCCTCATCAGTTATTTCCAACTCAATACTAGAGGTAAAAGATGTTTATTTCCCTTCAGTTTCATCTTCACATAGTACAATTTCTATTGGAAATGTGGAGATAACAATTATAGGGTCAAACATGAGGCTCCTTATGAGGATGAGGTACAATGAAGAAAAAGAACTTTGTGTTAATAGCCAAGGCATAACTCAGCCATTAGGGGTCGTGCAAAGACCTCGATTTGCAGGCTCGGGATACACCAAAGGAGAATGCTCAAAGGTGTTAGATGCTTCCGAGACATCGTTAGAATCGTTGAGGAAAGAGAATGATGGGAACACATCACCATCATCAAAAGGCAGTGCCCATTGCAGGGAAAGAGCTAAGGCAATCTCTCATCGCCATAATTATACCAGAGACAACAAGGAAAGGTATAACAAGTCTCAATATTCAAATGTTCATTTCAATTACAATCATGTTGTTAATGATGGACATAAATCATGGCATCGAAAAACATGTACTTTTTGTGGTTTACATAACCATGTATTTGTTGAATGTTGGAAAAGATTAGTAGCACAAAAAAGGATGAGGGATGAAAGACCCTCTCAACAGCAGGCAAAGAAGAAGGTAAAGAAGATTTAGAGGAAGAAGACCTATTGCAATCATTACAATAGAAGTGGTAACCAAAGGGCCACATGTTGGAGGCTCCATCGAGAGCAGTGTTGCAAGGACAAAGCATTTGAGCATGAACTAGGTGAAACAGTTGTTCAACCAATGAATGCGCCACAAGGAGATGACCCATTCACTTTGATAAGTAAGAAATGGTTCTTCTACGTGTGGTAGAATGTCATGGTCTTATTTTTGCCAATCGTGTGTTGCATTTTAAACTGTAAAAGTGATGTTGTGTTTTCCATCACTCGTTGCAGCAATAATGATGTCTGGACTTATTTTGTGTTGCATTTTAAATTGTGATAGTGATGATGTGTTTCCATTACTTAAAGAAACAATAGTGTTTGGCCTTATTTTTGTAAATCATGTGTTGTAGTGATGATGTGTTTTTCGTCACTTGTTGAAGCAACAATGGTATTTTAGCCTTGTTTTCATAACTGGGGTATTATTTCCATTATGATGTAAACTTGACCACCGAGTATGTGTTATAAACTCGTGCCAAGTATGGGATGCTTGGGTCATTAGTTGGTCATGTAAATTTGAAAACAATGTACTATAGGTTTGCAGAGGGTGCAGGTGTTGTCTCATTGCTTATGGCTCCGAAGGACAAAGGTGAAGGAGAAGGAAGGGTGAACACTTGTGGTGCAGATAATGTACAAAGAAGCTGCAGATAATTTTTCATGCTTTTGGAGGACCAAAAGCTCCTTAGTGGGGAGGATTGATCCAGGTGGCTCTAGACAAATTTAGAAACCCAAGGGGGCTCAGAAAGGGTCAAAATTCAAAGTGATCATATTGCTCTCAAACCAACACCAGATCGAAGTGCTCATAGCCCTAATTCCAATGGTGTGAATGACACTCAAATCTGAGCTCGTGTGGAGGAGATAGAGTCAGTCAAAGTTTTGCTCAAAGTTGCCATGTGGGCAAGGTTTAAGTGTCGTACAAATTCACCGTCAACCGACGTGGAAACTTAGCTCCCGAGAGAGGGCGAATCTGTGGGTTGGTTAGTTTACCTAATAACCCCCAAAATCCTCAAAAATTAAATATGTTTTTTCAAAAACAATAAGAATAATATTAAAAAAATATATGAGGGGCAAGTTGCGACCCCCGCCATCCCCGCAAACCGGTTCCAATGGTAAACGCATTGATTGGGGTGGGCAGGCACCCCTGATGGACCCAGCCCAACCCCGGTGGAACAACGCAGTTTATGGGCTGGCGGGAATCGAACCTGCCTGGCCAACGTAACCGCTCCCAATTGAAACAAATACATAATTGTTAAAGACATAACCATTCGGATTTCAGAACTAAAACCTGCCAAAACTTATGCCATATTTATTGCAATACAACTGCGTGCCCATTTCTGGAGGGGTAGGGATTTGATTCCCCAACCTCTCCACCTCCAACACTCTGCCCTAACCAACGTGCTAATGGTGCTTCATTAAAATGTCCATCCACGAAATTATATTTAACCCTTTATTTTCTCATATGCGGGGAGAAGAAGACGGGGAATGGAATGGAGACATGAATGAAATGGAAGAGAGATGCTGAGAACGAAGTTCCGTGTAGTGGAACCATGATTTGCATTGCTGACGTAGAACTTTGCTAGCACACTTTTCGAGACAGTTCTTGTAGAGAATCTTAAGATGCTAAAAGATTCCTTAGGAGGTAAAAATTTTGATTTTCAAAATGTTATCAAGTTTACAGTCATTTTTCTCAGATTTTCGTAGGGAACACAATGGCAAGGTCAAATTCACCTTTTGAGCAGCGGATTTGTAGATTCTCGACAGAGAAGAATCTTTGCTGAAATTTCCTATATCCAGAATGCAACCAACTTTATACTCATTCTTATCAGAATTTCACAAGGATATCAATGGCGAGATTAGTTTTCCAATTTGAGTTGTAGATCTCCAGTCAGCCCAGAGGAGGGAATCTTTGGAGAATCACAAGGGAATCTAAAAGATTCCTATAGGCCCAGATTTTGCCAATGTCAGAATTCGAGAAATGGATAGTGGATTTTACACCTCACGACGACACAAATTCAGTGGTGTAATCATTTTTTGCAGTTGAGCCTTTAGTTTTTTGGACATTTTCGATATTAGAGTGATGGTGTTAGATTTTAGAGTGTGGAGAGTCGATTTTATGCCATGCAACACCACGATTTCGATCTTGCATTCAGATCCAACAACTGAGTATCTTATTCTTCCACCAACACTAGAGTTGAGGTATATGAAGTGTTGTTGTCATGTACTTCTTTGATAATTTTCTATGAGATGTACTATGTTGTTTCGATTCTTGCTTAATGTATGATGCAAAATCTTTGTGTCTATTTCATGTGATATGTATTTATCATGGATTGTTCTGTATGTTTTGATTGAGATCCCTTTGTTGCCATGATGGCGGGATACTTATTGTCACCATGGGTGTTTTGGTTGAGATCGCTTTGATGCAATGATGGTGGGATACTCATTGTCACCATGTGTAAGATTATGTCATGCCAATAGGAAGTCTATTGTGAGTGATAGTTCCTATAGTGGAACGTCTCATGGAGAGATTTTTCCACTCATGTAGAGGGCACATGTCCTTGTATGGAAAAAAAAATAGTCCATTTACATATTCACCATTTTGAGCATTGAACGAAGCAACCAACACCATCTTGACACCAGGCCTGGAGACTTAGTCCACACTAGATGAACTTTGCTATCAATTTCACTTGTTTATGATTTGTTGATCGTCATTATGTTTCCATTTTCTTACGCATGCATACATGTTCATTTATACTCTTATAAAATGAAATTCTAACTACATCACAGAACCAAAATATCTTGGTTAAATCAAGGAGTTGTGTCAACTCGAATCACTTATGCACATCCATCTCAGAGTAATTGGGACACACCCTTTCCTTGGCAACCTTGGCCATCTCAACTCCAAAACCGGTGTTAGCAACAAGGTTGGAAAGGAACTTATGGGAGACATCCACAATATCCTCAATGTTTTCCTCAATATCCTCCATACCCAACTCCATTTTATCCTTACCATTCACCTCCTCCAAAACCATAAACCCAACCACATCCATCTCAAATATCCACTCCCACTCAACTACCTGTACCACCATTTCCAAACCCACACAATGAAGTAGGTGAGGCCACTTATAATGCTGAGGTAAAACACTTCCAAATATCTCCTATTGATCTCAATGATATTCATCCTAGCGCAAGAAGAAAATTACAAAAAAGAGATTATCTTGATGTCCTTGAAGGACAACATGCAGAAAAGGAAGATTCAAAAGAGAATACCAAAGAATCATGGGTTGCACTTGATTAAGAGAAGACATAAAAATCAGAGATTCAGAAAGCTCCTTCATGGTTACCACCAAATCCTCCATGTATTCAAGAGAACAATCAACAAAAAGAGGAAGATTTGAAAGCCATGGTAGAAGAAGACATGAAGAATGATTGAGATAAGAAAGAAAACCAAGGGCATTAATGTTATATTGAGGTTTGATTCCAAAAAATCAACAAGATGGAGCATCACTATCTTCTTCAACTATGCTTGATATTTTCAAAGTCAAAGAATTTGCTCTCTGAAATTCAGGTACATGTCAAATCATATATTGCAAGCCTACACATCAGTGTATCTATCATCTTGATGTGCATGTGGCTCCATTGGAAGTATTCCTACACTTGGAAATGATTTTTTTTTTCAAGTAGAATAAGAAAGGAAAAGAAACGAAAAATGAAAAAGAAGAGAAAAAATAAAATATCAAGTGAAAACCTTGTTTGAGGTGCTTGAGATTGACTCATTGATTGAAATTCTCCATGAGGTGGTCAATGAGTTGGAAAAAGGAGAAAAGAAAAGAAAAGAAAAAAGATCCTAGGTGAAAACCTCCTTTGAGGTGTAGGAATTTACAGGGTAAGTTCCTTAGAAAGAACACCAAAAGGACACCGCTCACAACCAGATCTCAAATCAATACACCAGTATTTTTGACGTGGTTAAAACCCTCAAAGAGGGAAACAGTCCACAGCTTGCGCCAACGTGGCTACTACAGGCAATTTATTAATAAAAGAATGAAAATTTACATAAGCTTCTCTCATGCACGGTTAACCTACAAATGACCCTCCATGCGCTTTAAATAGAATTCATGGACCAATCGGGTGTCAAGCCACGGATCAAGTGTCGGTAATACCGACGAGAGAATGAACCGTCGGATCACTACATATCGTGACCGTCGGATTGTAAGTTACAAAATGTACAACGGTAAAGAAACACACTTTACCTAACTCTATACCTAACTCTATACTAGACCAAGTTGAACTTAACTATTTCCTATGTGTCGGAATATCCTAACCTCCCCCCTTAAGAACAACTTGGGATAGGATTGAAGGATTTACAAATATGACACAATAGGAGAAGGAAGGAGGCACTAGAGCCTATTCCCCCTTAGTGAAAACTTCCTGAACTCCAAGCATATATCCAAGTTTAGTGAACTTCGCCTCTGTGAGAGCCTTTGTGAAGATGTCTGCAACCTGATCATCTGTTGAACAATATTGCACTTCAAGAACATGGTCATGAATGAGTTTTCTGATGAAGTGCATGTGTAGTTCAATGTGTTTGTTGCGCTGATGCTAGACTGGATCTTTGCATAGCTGAATGGCACTTTGATTATCACACGAAAGTGTGGTTGGATGCTACTGCTCAAAGCCAAATTCTGATAGGATCTGACGAAGCCACAAGGCTTCCTTACTAGCTTGCACGGCACCACGATACTTTGCTTCTGCTGACGAAAGAGAAATGGCAGCCTGTTTCTTACAAGCCCATGTAATAGGTCCTGAACCAATAGTGAAGACATAACCGGCAGTAGACTTCCGATCATCAGGGTCACCAGCCCAATCAGAATCAGTGAAACCAACTAATAGAGGAGTTGCTTTGGCACTGTAATGAATCCCAAACTGTATTGTACCTCGAACATAACGAAGTATTCTTTTAGCTGCTTTCCAATGACTTTCACGGGGATTTTGCATAAAACGAGCAACAAGGCCAACAACAAAGGAAAGGTCAGGACGAGTATGGGTTAAATACAAGAGTTTTCCTACAAGTTGACGGTATAAGGTAGCATCAACTTCAGGAGAAGTACAAGAGACTAAAAGTTTGACTCCAGACTGAAAGGGAGAAGGAGCTGGCTTACAATCTTCCATGTGAAAATGACGAAGAATATCACAAGCATACTTGGACTGGGAAAGGGAAATACCCTCCTTGGATTGCAAGACTTGAAGACCGAGAAAATAGTGTAAGTGTCCTAAGTCTGTCATTTCAAATTTCTTTTTAAGGCTGGACTTCACATGGTTTATAAGGTTGGATCACTACCAGTAAGAATAAGATCATCAACATAAAGAACAAGAATGATAAGAGACTTGCCCACTTTCTTGGTGTAGACAACATTGTCAGAATGACACCTAGAAAAGCCAGATTCTAAAAGAAAGTTATCCATTTTGGCATACCAAGCCGAGGAGCTTGCTTGAGACCATAAAGGGATTTCTTAAGCTGACATACAAGACTGGAGTCTATTTGTATAAACCCAATAGGTTGTTCCATATAGATTTCTTCATGCAAATACCCATGCAAGAAGAGAGATTTAACATCCATCTGATGGACTTCCCATTTGAAAGAGGCAGCAAGGGAAAGAACAAGGCGGACAAAGTTCATTTTGGCAACAGGGGAGAAGGTTTCAGTATAGTCAATGCCTTCAACTTGTGAAAATCCCTTAGCAACAAGACGAGCTTTATGTTTATCAACTTTCCCATCTGGTCCATACTTGGTTCTATAAACCCATTACATCTAACAAGTTTGCGTCCCTTTGGTAGAGGAACAAGATCCCATGTATCATTTGCCAACAATGAATGATATTATTCATTCATAGCTGCTTCCCAATGTGGATGGCCTGAAGCTTCTGCAAAAGTGTCAGGATCATGATTTACTAGAGCTTGAGCCAGTAAAGAAGAGGCTCTTTCAAACTGAGAACGTGTACGTCGCTGATCTGTAGGATCACCGGCAAGATCACCTGCTTCATCCCGAGTAGCACGGAACCATCTTGGAAGTTGAGGATCCTAAGAAGGTGGTGGAGGATTATCATCCTCACTTTCATCATCTGAAGAAGAAATGTTTTCAAAAGTAGAAGAGATAGGAAGAGGTGGCACATCCGCCGGACTAGGATCGCAGGCCAATTTATTTTCATCAAATTTTACATCTCTTCTAATGATAACATTTTTGGACTTAAATGGAATAAGTCTATAACCTTTTACATCTTCAGAATATCCAACCAAAGTACATTTCTCACTCTTAGGTTCTAAAGCTTTATGCTTTTCATCTGGAATATGGGCCCATGCTTCACTTCCAAAAATACGAAAGTGACTTACATCTGGTTTAATGGAACTCCAAGCTTCTTCTGGAGTGATATTCTTTAGAACCTTAGTTGGAGTGCGATTTATTATATAATTTGCACAATTAATTGCTTCGGCCCAAAAACTAAGACTGAGTCCTTTAGATTGCAGCATACAATTAGCCATTTCCTTTAAGGTGCATTTTTTCCTTTCAGCTACACCATTTTGTTGTGGAGTGTATGGAACAGTATGTTGCATTTGAATTCCATTTTCGGTGCAAAAGTTGATGAATGTGTTTTTAACATATTCTCCACCATTATCCGTTCTTAGCTTAAGAATTTGATGTCCACATTGTTTTTCAACAAAGGCTTTGAAGGCCAAAAATGTGTTAAATACTTCGCTCTTGAGTTTTAAGAAGTATACCCAAGTGCGTCTGGAGAAATCATCAATGAAAGTTAAGAAATACTTGCAGCCAGAGAATGACGCAACAGGAAGTGGACCACACAAATCACTGTGCACAAGCTGTAAAGGGGCTGAGGCATGCCAAGAGGCACGTTTTTCAAAACTGTCCCGATGATGTTTTCCAAGTACATATCCGGAACAAACACCATCTCTGCAAGATACCATAGGAAGACCTGTC